>CM049377.1:24285920-24553420 GCA_026937815.1 Etheostoma perlongum | reverse complement strand
GTCATAGAACATACACACCTTGGGTAAGCAAGTACAAGCATGGCCTCAGGACAAGAGAATTAACTGATGACCACGAAAAGAGTTACCCCAAGGCTATCATTTTCAGACAGAAGTTTCAAAATCATAGTCTCTGAATGGCATCTGAGACATACGTAGGTAGGCCAATATAACAAATCGTTATGTCAGGGTTTGTTTTTTAATTTAGATTTTGACTGGGTTTTCTATGGGAATGGAATTAGTGCTTCCAGAGTATGAACATTTGCATACACTGTTGATATATTGAACAAATGTAAACAATAATAGAATTCTTTAGACACGTAGGATACAGACTATACAGAGGAGAGCCCGAACGATAAAGGATTTTTAAGACCAATACCGATACAAATATTTGGTGATTTAAAAATCTGATATATCGGCCGATAGATAGATATATATATTTTTTAAATATCCAGAAACGCGTAACATAACATAAACAGATTTCCCCAAAATTAGTTGTTTGTAGTTTTTTATGAGTTCTCACTTAAATAATATGATATTTTGTTTTATTGTTACAACAGAACAGAAGAACATCTGAAACTTAATGTCCTTTAAACAAACTATGCAACGCCAACACTCATAACATGATTGACTGTCCATTTTAATTATTTTTTAAATATTCATTTATATCAGAATCATTTATTTATCATTATAAATGATTCAGAATTTTTATTTTTTATTTTATCTTATCGGCCATTATAAATGCTGGTACCGATAGATTGGGAAATGCCTAAAATCGGCTGATAACATTGGCCCACCGATTTATCGGTCGAGCTCTAATACAGAATTTGGCAAATTTTTTGCAAAGGTACACTCATTACATTTTTTTATCATTCTACAATCAATCAATTTGTACAATGATTTATAAGACTTAACATAAGATGCTTATATGCAATTTTCAAACGCAGCTTGTGCTTATCTTTATTTCCTTCTAATTGCCTGATTGTAATTCTGATGCATATTTACAATTTTATAATGACCCTTGTCCTTGTAAAAAGGGCTATTCCTTTTTCCTCAACTTTGGTTTGTACAATACCTATCAAACACCGAGGATAATATCCTGATGCAATATTATAGTTACCTTAGACATGATGTCCTCCATCTCACTGCGGGCCTTGTAGGTACCATCGTCGTAGCGGAATCGGTA
This sequence comes from Etheostoma perlongum, assembly GCA_026937815.1. NCBI lineage: Eukaryota > Metazoa > Chordata > Actinopteri > Perciformes > Percidae > Etheostoma > Etheostoma perlongum. The sequence goes on along the minus strand of CM049377.1, from coordinate 24,552,237 downwards.
CAACACCTGCTCGTTCTTGAACTGGTGCTTGTCCGACACTGAAATATCAACACAGTGAGATAATGTCACCTCAGCTGGGTTCATAACTTATCAACCTTAAGTATGCCATTTCTCCTTTCTTAAATGTTGTTTTTATTCCGAAAAGCATTCTGTTAACAGTGTAGGTTGTAGAGATCAGCGCTACAGCAAGTAGATACATATATCACTGCCACATGTATTTAGACATCAATGGCTGAAGAGCTATGGCCAGAGTTTGCCAAGGATGTGTCAATAGCGCTCAGCTGAGAGTGGCATATGGTTAGGCCAATATGATTTCTGAAGAAGGCTGTCATAACTTTGTCTGGGCCTTTTCAAACATGCAAGTTTCATGATCTACAAATTAAATTTTTAGAAGGAATTGGGGTAAGGGAAGAGGTGAGAAGCAAGACGTTTGTGGGAAACTGCAGTTGAAAATTCTGTCTGTGTTGGCTAAGCCATGAGATTCAAATATTTAACATAGCAGACAGCTGCCAATTTCAATAACATCTCAATACTTGCATTCAAAAACCAAAAAATGTTTGTATCTATAATAAATCCAATAAAGAAAATGGAAAATGACTCATACATATGTATATACACAAACAGATGCATGTTAAGAGTGAAATCTGCCAAACAGAGGCAGTTTGGTTCTACCACAACAAGTAGGCATGGGCTCAAAAATCTACTGGTTTTCTCAGTCTAGACTTAAAATGTCCTCATAAAACCAAATGCACCACACAATCAGCCATTGTAAATTGTCAAATGTGAAATTATTATGAGGGGAAAAGGAGATGTAAAAATGGCAAACATTCAAGTATGAACTGGTGTGATTTAGTGGCATAACATGCACAGCTGACTAGATAAAGTTTGCATTACCTACTTAAGAATGCAAGTGGTTGACTGTCTCTCTTTTTATGCATCTCTTCACTTAACTAATGCAGCTTCAATGGACAGCTTCAATTTGCCACTCTGTCACAATACTTCTCTCTGTCTCTAACTGATGACACCTACACTTTGCCTGCAGGGCCTGAGCCTCTACGGTTTGCCCACAAAGCCTCATTGCTATCCCACAGAGCCCAGCATGTTATCATTGTACCGCTCTGTGGTCGCAGGTTAGTGTGAGGGAGGATTTCAGGGGTTTTTCCACAGGTGTTAAGGAATGTGAAGGTTGGATCTCAGCAAATTTCCCTGAGAGGGTGGTGTGTATACATCGTGACAGTGGTTTCCACTTACTATGTACAAAAGCCCCTTCAGCAACACACGCTGGACAACTGTGTTCATACATTATGTATAGTTGTTTGTGTGTGTTTGTGTGAGAGAGAGAGTGTGTGTGTGTGTGTGTGTGTGTGTGTGTGTGTCATCCCTTAATGCATAATTCAGGTTGGTGGTCCTGTGAATGTCACACTCAAGACAAAATCAGGGAAGGGGAAATAATTTAAGTTTAATTTTCCAGAATTATTATTACCAAACATTGCCTTTGGATTATGGTGGTTTCTACTCTAAAATTGTGTGCTCCAACAGTAAGTGGGGGGACAAATTACTAACATGATTGAGTCAAACAATTACAGAAGGAGAATGTGAATAAGAGAAAAGAGAGGCAGTAAAAGAAGGACGAGATGACTAAAACAAAACATGACAAGGGAAGCTGCAAAGAGCATCAAATGTGAGTCAAAAGTATAAAAGAATAGAAGATTGGAAGGGTTTAACTTAAACACACTGAAAGACAATCTTTATAAAATAAAGGAGAGAGAGAAATAAAGGATTTTGTTTTGTCTCACCATGGTGAATGATGCCATTTTCCAGCAAGGCCTGTCCCAGGTTGACCCCCTCATCAGGCTTACTGATCTCTCCACTCTCTATCATCCATGACACAAACTCACTGAGAACACAAAGACAAAGAAGCATATGATGAGGCTCGGTTTCTTAAGTTGGAAATCTGTTTGCGGTTTTGTTTTTTTAAATTATTACCATTGCTGGCACTGGCCTCCTTGCTTTGCTGTCTTTGCATTGAACTTCACAGAAATTACCTGGCAGACACACCATTTGGGTGCCACTATGTTTTGTCTTGTTTTTTTCTGTTGATATGGTTGGTATTTTTGAAAGTACCCCCATTTACTTTCAAATTCATTCATTAAGCCTCTCATCCTCATGGCTTATACTAAACAGACTATACCACACTTATTAAACATGAAACACACCCCTTGTTCTGATAGACAAGGTCTTAAACATTAACTATAGAACATTACATTTAAAAAATAAAATGCAAAGAAAACCTGTAACTTTATTTATAACACCTATGTACTGTATATTTTGAGATGTTTTGATATATCTACTTCAGTGGAAGGCGGGGGGTGTCAGTGGAATACAGCATCTTGGTATTTTGATTAGCCAAAGCAACTTCCCAGCATATGTGCAGAGGTCCTTATGGATTCACTCCTTGATAAGTTGTCAAAGTCTACAAGCATGTGCCACTGTCTACCACTGAGGAAATATAACAATGGGAAGGTCAGGTTGCTGCTCTAGCAAGGCAGCAGCACCAGTAGCCAAGGTGTTAAATACTTTACAGTATCAGTGCTCCAGTTTCCCTCCAGTGCCGACAGAAACTGAGTCATTGCACAGAGCCTAACTGCTTTTTATTAGTTTTTATTGGATTATGTTGCTGAAGCAGAAGAAGAAAAATTAGTTTTAACCCAATGCTTCGTTATTAAATGAAAACTACTGGTATTCACTTCTGACTGTGGATTGATTACTAAATGTGTATAGTTTGAGTTGTTATTTTTAGTGTGCAGCAAATTACCTGGGTCCTAGTCCTAGTCCTGGGTCTTCCCCGAGGCCTCCTCCCAGCTGGACGTGCCTGGAACACCTCCCTAGGGAGGCGCCCAGGAGGCATCCTTACTAGATGCCCAAACAACCTCAACTGGCTCCTTTTGACGTGAAGGAGCAGCAGCTTTACTTTGAGCTCCTCACGGATGACTGTGGTTCTCACCCGATCTCTAAGGGAGACACCAGCCACCCTACTAAGGAAACCCATTTCAGCCGCTTGTACCTTGGTAGGGACGAAAACTGGCCGGTAGATCAAGAGCTTTGCTTTCTGGCTCAGCTCACCATACAAACAGGATTGGTGACAAAGCGTAACACTGGCGGAGGCCAACCGTCACCTGAAACGAGTCTGACTTACTGCCGTTAACACGGACAAAGCTCTTGCTCTGGTCATACAGAGATTGGATGGCCCTGAGAAAGGACCCCCTCGTCCCACACTCCCGCAGTACCTCCCACAGTATCTCCCGGGGGACCCGGTCATATGCCTTCTCCAGATCCACAAAACACATCTAGACTGGTTGGGCATACTCCCAGGCTCCGTCCAGGATCCTTGCAAGAGTGAAGATCCAACAACAGACAACCACTCTGGTTTAGATAGATGGTTTAGAGAGGCCGTTCCTCCCAATCACGCCTCTCCATGTATCTCCATCATTGCCCATATGTGCGTTGAAATCCCCCAGCAGAACTATGGAGTCCCCCACTGGAGCCCCATACAGGACTCCATTCAAGGTCTCCAAGAAGGACAAATACTCCAAACTACTCTGCTCCTTACAGCTCCTTCCCCCACAGAGAGGTGGTATTCCACGTCCCCAGCGCCAGCCTCTGCCACCCAGGCCCATGTGATGGAGAGAGTGGTGCCACGTAGCTTTTACGGGCTGTGTCCGGCCGGGCTCCATGTCAAACCCGGACACCAGGCGCTCGCTGACAAGCCCCCCACCTGGGCCTGTCTCCAAACAGGGGCCCTGGGCTTCCTCTGGGCGGGGTCACTCCATTCCTACCTTTTTGGCTCATAGGGTTTTTGAACCATTCTTTGTCTGGCCCCTCACCTGAGACCACTTTGCCATGGGAGACCCTACCAGGAGCACAAAGCTCCAGACAACACAACCCTCAGGTTAACAGGGGCACACAAACCTCTACACCACGATAAGGTGATAGTTCCCAGAGAGGACCTCTGGGAATCATCACCTCCCCACCTTTGAAATCAAAATCATAACACTCCTGCACAGTGTGGCCAGTCAGCAGAGGTAACACAGGGAAGGTATTTTTTTCTCCCCCACTATTCCCAACTGCAACAGCTTGTATGTGCGTACTGTATTTCAATGATCAATGCGATGCATATAGTGTTTGCAAGCAAGACCTATTGCTTTCAGTAGACCCATGTGACACAACCAGTGAAATATATCCATTCTGAAGTGGAGCTGGCCTGGATGTTGTTCACTACGGGCAATGCAATATCTTAACACTGTGCAAGGCTCTTTGAGCAATTTAGTCTGTCAGTATGACATTTAAAATGGTTACAGTTTCACTGAACTACTTCGACTACAGGCACAGACAGTGCATCTACAATACATATTCATACAATAAAGTTTCTCCTTTACTCTTCAAATATCCCTCAGGCTTTGGTACTGTACATGCATTAACCATCCAACTTTAAGCACTTCAGCTCCGCTCCCTTCTTGTGCACTGAACAAATGTTTGAAGGAGAAAATTACATTCTCCCCTTCTTCGTCTTTCATGCTGCTGAGTGAAATTACTTCCCCAGATAATGATGAAAAGTGAATGGAGAGAGCTTGTGTGTGTGTGTGTGCGTGCGTGCGTGCATGTTCCTGAATTCTAAGATTGAACATTTGAGAATGGGAACACAGCGTGTGTGTGTGAGATATACAGTATGTGTGTATGTTGATTTACTTTCAGGCAGTCATGCAACATATGTACGAGTGTATGTGTGATTGCTTAGCATGCATAAATGACAAGCAAACAAGATGTGCGGCCATGCATGTATAAAAAGTTTTTTGTCTCTCTCTATGTCCACGTCATAGCTGGTGTCTTAATTGACATTGACAGGGGACTGAATGTGTGTGTGTGTGTGTGTGTGTGTGTGTGTGTGTGTGTGTGTGTGTGTGTGTGTTTACGTAAGAGTCAAGTTAATTTTGGACACAGAGCTGTTATGGAAATTAATATGATGAGCAGGCATAGTGTGTGTGTGAGAGGAAGAGAACTATAGATATATATATAGATATATATAGATATATATATATATATATATATCTCTTTAGTGTGTGTGCATATATACACACACACACACACACAGTATATGTATACAGTATATAGCGTTCTCATTCTCTCTATATATATATATACACATATATACATACATATATATACATACATATATATACATATATACATACATACACACACACACACACACACACACACACACATACATACAGTAGTTCAGCAACATTAGCAAATTGGCTGTGTCCTTAAAAATACTACATTCTGACCGTGTGCTGTACAGTATATATTGCATACTAATCTTCACTGCAGTATGTACTGTACAAGAAACTTACTTACTGTACAATAAATTTACTGTTTTATACTAAAAGAATACAAATACCATATACACAATATTGGTGTCATTATACTCTCTGTACATTATTCTAACTGCAACTTTAGGATATTCTGGCAATTAAACTTCACAAAGAGATTTTTTTCCCCATTTTTGTTTGTTTTCTAAGATTTTTCTGGAGCCAACTCACCACCATTTGCCATATATCTTAATTTGTTCCAGCTCCATTTCAATTGTGAATTGCATTGTGGGACAATAGTGTGTATCAAGTGCACGCAAGTAGGAATACTGACTTTTTGTAGTGTGCTTCATTTTGTCATGTTTAAAGTACAAACACCACATTCTCAAAACATGCTCAGAAGAAACACACAATATGGAATTGGTTGAGAAAATAGATTTAAGAATAAAAACTTAGTGGAACAGAAGCTAATGGAGAAAGGGAGATAAAATTCCATCCCCTCCTAGCATCAGCTCTCCTCTTAGCACAAAAAGTAGGAATAAACGATACAAGAAAATTAGGACTTCAAATCCCCACAAAAGATGCCAGGCCTACCAAAAAAAGGTAGCAATAAGAAAATGTAACACCGATCACCCTCCAATCTAGATAGCAGACAGATGATGGAATAATGCTATCAAGACAAAAGGGTGCTATCAAACCAGAAGTCAGCATCTCTGTTTAATGCAATAAACACTCAAGATATGGCCACTGCTAATTTCATCAGCGAGACAAATGCAGAGCTAATGCCTGTTGTACTCCTCGGCAGGAAATTACTGAGTGATAAAGTGAAGAGTGGGAGATGATAGAAAGTGAAAAACAGACAAACTTATACCACATTGATGAGGCAAAGGAGGAAGGGAGTGACTGAGAAGAGAAGCATCCTTTTTTGGCAAATATTGAAATTTAAACCAGTTCGACATCCAATGTTCTGGCTCTGACCTACAAGTGGACGGGGGCAAGAAAAAGCATTACTTCTATGAGGATACTAAAAATGCTCTGTTCTTAACACAGTATACTCTGACAAAAAGGTTTGAATGCTACCATACACATTATGGCTAAAGGTAATTCCTGGAAAGTCTCAGGGTCCTGACCGTCTAGTGAGCTACATTAAACAGAGAGAAGAAAACACCCAGACAAGAACTTCATGTGACGCCACCACAATGGAACATGTTTCCCTGAAACACCATTACATCTTTGAGCGAGCCATTAAATTTGCTTCTTGGCAGCAGCTGATGTGATAGTACTCAATGCAGTGTTCTCATCCACTGCATTTACCTCTCAAAAAACTATTTCACATGGGTGATGCATTTTATGATTTGTAATATACTGAGAGGCCATGTTGGCAGTTTTGCAGACATTAATGGTTGCTTCCTGGTTTCTCTTTACAGTCATTGGTCACCATCGCAGTCTTGCATGGTTTTATTTTTCACTAAAATGGTGCCAGAAAGAATTTTCATTGCTGCTCAGAATCTCACAACTGCTGGCCTGAGGGACACTTAAGCAAGGCTTTCATTATCTATTCATTGTACTGAACAACGAGGGGACCGAAAGGGGGATGGTTTGTTGCAGAGCCTCAGTTTGCAAATGAAAGTCTGTGTGTGTGTGTGCGCTCAATGATATGAGAGTGTGGAGAGCAACTTGGTCTTTTCTATGAACCATGAGAAGAGACTCTTTATGGAAAAGAGGATGTAGGGATAACAGTTTAGGCATCTTGCCAAGGCTTGGGGAGACTGGATACCAGCTCTTTTGAAAGCCTGCTGATCTTACGTAACAACAATTTGTAAGGACCCCCCTGTGAACAGCATAGCAATGCAGTCACATTCTTGTAACCTGAAGAAACCAGGCACTAAAGAAGCAAATAAACTCACTTTCCCATGAAGCACTTGGGTACAATGCTGAGCTTCCTGCGCCGATCCTTAATCAGGTGCCGACTCTTGGTCATCATCATGTGGTAGAGCTTCTCCCCCTTCTCTGCAATCATCACGTAGGCGTCCCGCTCCATTCCAAGCTTAAGACCTACAAACAAAAGTGAAGAAAAAAAGTCAAATCTAAGAATATTTGTCCACCTTACCATCAACCGAATGAGAAACTTTTCTGTAAAAACGGTGACTGTATCCCAATGGCAAGACAAATACAGCAGAACCCATTACTGGACAAAAAAAATTCTAATTGCTTTCCACAGCTTCCATAAGTGTCAAAGCCAAAAGGCAAAGGCTGTCATGGTGCTGTTAGAAGAAACAAATGGACCTTTGCCTGGACGGCCCGGTTGTGTTCTGGTATTGTGAAGATGGAATGAAGCCAGGAGCATGGCGGCATGGGCCTGCCACAACCTTCTGAAACAAACCCAGATGGTAATCTCTCCAAGACAAGTTGTTTTTGGAGTAAGTAAAGATCAGGAGGGCAATGTGATCCTGATCTTGTTTCTGTGTTGGTTTGTTAACTATTATTCCTCTATAGTAAAGCACTACATGTGAGGGCCCATTGTAAGGCTTGGTGCCCCAGTAAACCCTCTCCAGTAAGTTCACAGTTTGAGCCGCTTAACCTCATCGTGGGGTTTGATGAACTTCTGAACAGCACAGCTGAGACTTTCTGACTCGGGGCAACTCAACTCTGCTGCACTGTGGCTCCATAAGCTGCTTAACTCAACTGAGAGACACATCAAGCTGCTGAACTGAAGTATTCTGATCACGTTGCAATATGTTTGACACAAAACTTATTTGGGACAGGTGGAAACCGATCTAACTTGGGATCTTTGTCACCAGTAATCCACCTTGCTTTCTCTTTGGACCCTGACACACACAAGTTGACAATCTTCCGTTGTTAACCATTGTGCCCGTGAGCCTTGCTGAGGGGCTTCTCTGCCTAGCGAATCAATGAATTTGCCCATTTAGCGGCGCTTCTCATTATCTTTTTTGGCATGAACATGTAAGTGACTTTGTTGTCTTCCTGAGATGTTTGTTCGGGCAACAAATACAAACTCCTGACTACTTATTTCTTCTCATGCAGTCGCAGAACATATGTACATGCTGGCGGTCATCCGGCATTCGGCTGTAGCCTTTGAAGTGACTATCTGTAAATTTGAACAGAAGGCATGAGGAAATGTGCAGCAGTGCAAGGCATTTGATCACTTAACCTTTATCACTATTCCTTTGAGATTGGCTTGGCGTGCCAGGGTCCTTAATATTATCGGACTCTTGGCTGCCCACTGCAAACTATGCACTCCAGTTGAAAACAGATATCTATTTTGCTGCATTATGCAACTTCAGGCGGAAGCCTGACCAACTGAGAGGAGTGAGACAAACAATGTAAAAAGTTACACCGCTAACTGTTTAATCCAGTTCTGCACTGGCAGTCAGTGATGGAGGTGGTGTTATATTACATTTGACAGCAGCTGGAGTAGACTTAAACAATGAGTGTCATTGAACAACAGACGGGGCCTGTCCAGCACAGAGGCCCCTCAGCTTCTGTTCCAGCTGTCAGAGCTTGTCTGGTGTTGTTCCTTGTATTCCTGCATTCATTGGCATGAGCTAAAACCCTATCGCATTATCTGACCCACGCATTTTCCCTAAACTACCAATAAAACTGTGATAAGACAAAACACCTACAGCTGGCAGTCTTTTAGGAGGGTTCAAGAAAGCCACATGTCCAGACCACGGAAGGACCACAGCAATACATGGAAAAGGTCACATTAAACAAGGCGTGTCAGGGAAAGCAATAATGCATGAAGGGGGAGATGAAAAAGAAAACGTTGCCAGGATTTATTGCAATAAACCTTTGTCATGTACTGTAGCTGTCTAGACTGTAGTTAAGAGGTTGAGAGAAAGGTAAGCACACTGATAGCAGAGTATACTGTGGAGAGGGTGATATAACGGGAGAGTGTGGGGAAACTGGGCACTGTGACTGATCTGGCATCTGTTAGCCTCAGGTCAATTTCCGCCGGGTTGAAACCAAACACCACAAGCTGGAGCACACTCCTTCATACTTATTCCTACTCTGAAACCCTTTTATCACAGGATCAGATGCTGATGAAGTTGACCTCCGCTGTGGATGCTTATTAAATGTGAATGTACACAGACTAATTCACAAAATTGCAAATGTTTAAGTTGACAGTTGTACTCAGCTAACATGCATCATGTGCAGCTGAAACTTTGAGAAACATTTAGTCAAGTGTTCAATTAGCTTTAGGGACCCAATTTTAATTCTTAGCCATCAATGCTATCAGGTGACTTGTTGTGTGTAGCCCCAAATCTGGTTAAAGCCTTTCACAATGTCTAATGCCCACAACCTAACAAAGACAGGTGGCCGGTGCTGAACAGGTGGGAACACAATTTAAGGCAAAAGAGGGAAGCCTGAAGGAGCAACAAGAGTATCAGTTTGCATTACTAATCTAAATCAGTGGATGCATTGCTGTGTAGGGCTTATTTTTACCATCAATGAATGAAGTACATTTCTTTTGGGTGAGACTGAACACACTTGATTTTTGCACACTAACCAAAAGCTAATTCCACCATAATTAACTATATGGCTACACAACAAACTGCTAAGATTCATGCAACTCTGCCTTTAAGTCTATGCTTAATTTTATTTTATTATAGTAAAAATAGACCCAGATTATCTAAAATGCATGTGTATGACGTAATTGAGCTTCACATTCTTTGACAGGCGAAAGCACTTCTATTTAAAGCTGCTGTTTTTAGCACGTTTGTTGTTTATTAATGAGACATCAGTGACTTCACACCGAAGGTTTTGATTTGTCTTATACCTTGACTTTTTTAATGTGAAGAATAGATTGTTCTACTTAGCGCACAGGTCAACCAGGCCAACTGTAGACGTCATGTCACCTAAGCCTCTATTTACTAAACAAAGGCAGGCAGCTTGTTCAAGGTGGGACATAACCGTAGGACACAAACACTGCATCCAGGTCATAAGCACATCTACAGTCTGTGTTTGTTACTGTGTGCCAGCTGAGGGAGCCTTGATGGTTTGTGAATCAAAGGTGACACCAACATGTAGGGCAAATATTGAGGATGGAAAAGCAGAGGTAGGAGAAGAGCACGAGGCACTTCTATACACTCAGTTAATATTAACAATCCCGCAATACATCCTACCTGTGGCAAGTGTATTTCAAACAATGATCTTGTGTGACACTGTAAGCATTCCATAAAAAAAACTAATTTCTCAAACTTGTTAGTTTTCTTGTAAAACATGGACTGTGGTGCCATGTCTTTCTACGCAAGATCATTTTCCATGAAGGGAACTCTAGTATGAAAAAAGGACCATAAACTAGAAGTGCTGTATATTGCCTAAAAAAGTGTTACTCACATTCTCTCTGCTCACGTTCCCTCAAGATGGCGTCCAGCCACTTCTGCTTGTCCTCTGCATGTTTGGCCATGCAGACAAACCACTTGTTTTTAGCAGTGTTGTGGATCTTCCACCCATTAGTCACTGTGTAGTTGTTGCTGTGGTAGTCCGCTGCATGGGCAAAAACAAATGATCAAGAAATTCATTTTTAAAATGGAAGAAGGGGCATAATTAATGAAAATTAAAAGACTTTATTACATGGCAAGGTGAGCTATGCATGGAATGGAAACAAATAATCTCAGTAAAATAAAATGTACTAATGTAAATTATCTCTCTGGTTTACAGTTTTTTGTCAAGATTGTTTTTCTTTCTCCTCTTGTTCTCATGTTCTCTTTTAGCATTTTCATTTTGAGAGAATGAGACAAAAAACCACAGACATGTTAACACTGATCTCAGTGAGTAAAGAAAAGCAATACTGAGTATATGCATACCACACTTGAGAAGACGTTGTATATGTTAGCATTAAAGTTATCTCTAACTAAAGTTATTTACTACTCGAGCAATGATTTACAAGCCAATTAAGAATAATAAACATTATGCACCAGAGTAGAAAAGACCATCTTTTTACTGACTCAACAAAATCTTCCCTTGTATCCATTTCTAATTTTATCATCCATTTAGCTGGAGGTGAGCAGCTACTGAATAATGAATAGCCTCTGGTAATGGGGTGCATTAGTCTCCCGCTCAAAGGTCATATAAATAGATCTGATACTTCAGGTCCCACAGGGAGCAGCTCCTGTTGACCTGGGAGAGCATGGAACTCGGTTTGGACACATACTACTGTGCTGAGTCTCTTTTAGCCACTGGGATGGAAAAGATAGATTCTCGTAAGTACATGCTGAGAACTGCTAAGGTGGCATTGCTCAAAGCATGAGTCAATGAAAATGATAATAGTTTTAATGCTTGCAAAAGGTGAACAGCTTTCCACTCATTTCATAATACATTAATCAAACTGGTTGTTATTTGAGTCAGATTCAACAACCGTTTGACTAAAAGGTAGTAGCATATAATGTATAGTTTATGAAATCTGGGTTATCTTATTATTTGCAATTGAAATTCAATGATAACCCCACATTTTATATTTTATACACTTAGTAATCTGGTCATCTGTGTTCTGAAATACATGTACGCATTTTCAATGTGGGACCCGTTGGTTCTGCAAACAAGGCATGTTTTTCTTTGTGGTTTCCCCTTTAGCAGCCAACATGCAGAAAAAAGGTCATGTGAGCTTGCAAAATATTCTGCCAGCATAGAAGAGACAAAAATGGGGAAACATGTGAGAGAGAGGAAGACAAAATGTTTCTACTAAGCCCATCGTTGTGCTGTGCAACCAAACCACAGCAAAATAAGCTGGGTGACAACCGTATCACAACAAGCTCTTAGACGAGGCGTTTATCTTTGGCACGATAACACAACCCGGTACTAGAGCACATCAAGTTTATCACCCAGCTTGGGCTTGCTTTTGCACTTGGATTTCTAACAACACCTCAACCCATTACTGAATAGCTAACATCAAAAAGTGGTAGATGAGGTTGCGAGCTATATCCTGTTTGAAACTAGGTGCAAGTATAATACTCCACCCAAACTGTCAACAAGTACCTGATTCATATCCAACCACCAGATTCTAACAAAGGCACAGTTTCATAAACTAAAATTTGAAATAAAAAATTAGCACTGTAGGCAAATTGAAAGTAGTAAATATTACTGGAAATAGTCATTTTTCATACACGTGACATCAAAATGAACAAACGAGCTTGGATAAAATAGCAGTTACATCAGAAATAACCACAGACTCATGAGAAGTTGCATGAATGGACATATAGATACTCTCCGAAGGGAACGCTGCTGGGGAAACACAAACCTGTTCCATCTTCCACATTTTCCACCTCCATCACCTCAGTGTTGATTCGGCCTCTGAACACATAGAGGGGCCCGTTGATAGACTTGGTCCTCTTGGTGGACTTCTTTCCAGAAACCCTACAAAATGGGACAACACTGTGGTTATACTCAACAGGGAAAACATCCGTTGATGCCAGTGCCACATTAAGAAAACTTTGTGTCTGTAACACATGTACATTCATGCAGACACAGCTACGGGAGCAGCAGACACGTGTAGTTGTTTCTGTTTTGCTTGCATATTATATTCCTGTATACACAAACAGGAATGTCGACATTTGCTCCAATTTTCTATGTCTGGCTTCTCTCCAGTAGGCAGTCAATAAAAACATTTCTGAATGCTTTCTTCTTTCTTCTCCTTCTTTTGGAAGCTGTGGTATAGTCCGGCAGTTGCCGTTCTCACCTGGACTTTCTCTTACAGTAAACCAAAAGGTTGTCGAACAGGAAGAAGACACGTTCCTGGATATTGCCTGCTGAGATTTTAAGGAGATTTCCGTGAAGCAGCAGCTCTGTGCAGATATCTGTCAGGTTGGTTCCCTGAAGAAGAAAAAAAAAAGATTGAAAAGGAGATTAGCTACTGGCATTATTACTGTTATAACATTAAAACAACACTCAATGACTTTCTTGTATATTGTAACTTAAAATCAACTTATTCATCAACTTGTAACAGGGTGAATGGCACTTCTGCATTCGCTTTGTGGCTCTGCCGGTTATAACCTCACTACGCAGGTTTGCCAGATCGGGTAGCAGATCTGTAGTTCGAATGAGACCTAATGGGACAATTCCGCTTACAACCTGTAGGGGGAACGAAGCGGGAAAAGCTCTCTAGTATTGCTTTAAGTTTGACAAGCAACGGCAGATTTATCTATCATGTACGTTTGTCATTTCCAGAGTCTTCATGGTCAAGTTTGTTTAATTTGAGCAGGGTATGGAAAGTCTGATAGCACTCTCTGTATAGATTGGGGAGTTGCAAACAAAACATTGTTGTCTGTATAAAAACTTGAAGAGTTCACAACCTCAGTTAAACAATATAAAATTCAACTTTGACATTTTGAATGATTTTGTTTTCATTCCATCGTCAATGATAGGAAAGAGTAACCCCACCCACCCACACCCACACACACATCTCAGATTTACGCCCAATGCAAAAATATTAACTGCACGCTGTTCACTGCCAATGGCTAGTTAATTACAGAACTTATGATGAGTTACACCAACCCTTTCATAATTCATAATATGTAAGTTAATTGGAAGCACTAAACACTAAAGTGGCAGGGCTGCCCTGCATAACTGTTACCTTGGCCTACATATAGTTTCCTGTGGGGCTCTGGAACTAACAAAGCCTTTTTATTTTCTTCACAGGATGTAAACATGTGTACACACAGGCTACAAATACATGCCTGCATTCATACACATACAGCTGTATATGCTTAGAGGAAGGAAACAGGACTCATGACAGACTGTAGGTCAAAGTGCTTAAGCCTTTTTCTGATCTAATGCTTTGTCCCTTTGTCAATTTAAAAAAAATTGTAAAATAGAAGCCTTGTCAACTCCCTTGTACTTATTCAGGAAGATGTATTATGTTACTCTGCAGCCTACCACTTTCACTGGATATGATCGGGCCTTAAAGGCCATCTCTTGTCAGCTATCAAATACACCCCAACCCAAAATAATCAGCAGAATGACCAAACACTAGTCTTTTACATTACACTGCAAGAGCTGAAGCAAGTTCAATGTTTTTCTGTTCAACATACAATAACACATATCTGTATTGAAATGCCTGAATTACATTTATACACAGTTAAGTAGTACTTCCTCTCATTTTGCACGTATTACTGAAATTTAGAAAATAAATATATAGAAAATGGATCTATGAACCTTCTAGTCTTTGCTAACAAGGTTGTTGACCTCAATCTGGACCCGCTGGGAAAAATACCTTGTTGATTGACCACAGCATGGTGTCTATTTAACCTTTTCACAAAGTGGCTGAACTCCAGTACCAATTGCTAACATTATTTAGTCATCATTTGTTTTAGAAAAGCATTTTCAGTGTTTCCACATCTCCAACTAGGGAACAGTAACCACTTTCACAGATACATGCATGAGCAACCATGCACTCACATGTTCCTTCAATTTGTTTCCTACCATCAAAATTCAAATAACCGTTAAAATATTAAAGGTTTAATTTACATTTACATGGATAACTTCCTCAAGTGAGCAGGAGTAGATAAACATGCTGCCCACGAAGCTGTCAAAACAAGGCTACTAAAACATTAAATTAAACAACAGACATCTCATTACTCATTGTTAAACGGATCATTCCATTCCATTCATCTGGAACTAAATACACCCATGTGCTGACTTAGGACAAACTCCCCCCTATGGCTGGTAGAGTACCCATCGCCCATCACCCCTCACGACACACACACACACACACACACACACACACACACACACACTTGGACTTTGCTGTTGTCTTTGATGTTTCCACCAGACCCATCAGACCGCCCGCTGGCCACACCCCCTGTCGAGCATCCATAATTGATTCCCATGAGTATATATTTATGATGGATGTTCATTGCACCAAGGTTTGTAGAGAGAAAATGATTCTCTGAGCTTTTTCTTAAGGTGCATACCAACCGGGTCTGGAGAGGGGATCGTGTTTCAGATGATTGATTCAACCTTGTGTTAACTGCACTAACCTGAGGTGGGGGGTGGCATGACTGTGTGTGAGTGTATGAGAATTCAGCAGCTTGCTTGTGCCAATGGCTGTTGTCTTTGAGCTTTATGATGTGTGTTTGCAGGCGTGTCTACGCTTTCCTGCATTTAAAATGTATATGAAAGTGTGCCACCACAGAAATACAAAGTGATGTGCATGTGTGTGCATGTGCATACAAAGTGATGCATTTAAAATGTATATGCCACCACAGAAATACAAAGTGATGTGCATGTGTGTGCATGTGTGTATATCTGAGCAGCGGTAAAGCGCATGTGCCTGATTTTGGCACTACTGGAGGCCTCTTCCATTATAGCTGGAGGTGATTAGCCTGGAGAGAGGCTTGAGAGAGGAAACAAGAGTGAGGCTAATGCTATAAGGTTGAAGGCTCTGTGGGGGGAGCGGGGGGAGGGGTGAAGTGCCTTTCTGAGCTTTTACTGAGTTGTTCAGAGGAAGAGCACAGAGAAATTGCCTGCCAATCTAATGGCTGTGATTTGTTTGTTTGATGACCATTATCATTTGAGCTCAATAATCATTCATGTTCAAGCAATTTAGGTAAATTAGCCCAACATTAACCCCACATTAAAGTGACTCACAGTAGTGTTCATTTTGTCAGACGAGACAAGACTAAATATGTTTGTCAACGACCTTTTTTTCCAATGACAAAGATGAGACGATGACGAGACTGCACCAATATCCAACAACACTGACTAAGACTAAATTAACATGAATTATTGTTGACAAAAAAAGACAAGACTAAAATGTTTTGCATAAAATAAAAACTAAGATAACATCTTTTTGTCTACAATCTTCTCTACTTTTCCATCATGAGATAGAACTAGTGCAGCGCCCGTTTGGAGTGTGTGTTCAGGCGTGGCTCGGCTGCGGCTCATCTAGAGACTCGGCGTGTCTACTTATTTTCTTCTAGCCATCACACATCGAGGTAACGATGTGGTCCAGGCGGGGATGGAGGAAGCCCGGTTGAGCCTGCTAGAGTAGCAATATGCCCCGACCCCAGGCAAGGGGAGGGAGGGAGGAAGCCCGGCTCGATATAAAACCAGATGCGTTCAACAAGTGTATTTTGTCAGGTAATTATGACATTTAACCAACATTTGAGATGTGTGATGTGAGAGGACTGAAACGTTTATCAGAAATAATCTCAGAAATAATTTATTTAAAAAAAAGACTAAAATGTGACAAAAACTTGCCAAAGATACCTTGACTAACAAAATCTAATCTAATTAAACAAAAACAAAAAAACACATGTTAAGAGTACAACTTAATTAAAAATACGTGACAAAATTAACACTTATAGCGATACTACTTGGTGTTAGGATGGTATCTTCCTAGAGCCCCACCAATTTTATCGGCCAATACTGGCCTATCACAGACATCCGTATCTATCCGTATCAGCGTACATGTTGTCAAATATGATTTACTTTTTTTTTTTTTTACAGAACATAAAATGCAGAAACCATGTAGGTGAGTAGTTCCTTATGTAAATTGTCTGTAATTGATTAATACTGAACATACAGCACTGATGTTTATTTAGCTATTTTACTTTTATTTATTCTTTAATTCCTCAGGTTTCATTTCTAAAATTAGTTGACATTGTAATACACTGACATTGTGCACAATCCACATAGAAAAGGTCTATTTTCATTCCAGCTCAAAAATCTACCGTCATGACTGTAATCTCTAAAATCAGAGTCGGTCTCAAAAATCCCATTTCTGCCTCCCGTTTCCCATATACAGTGGGTACGGAAAGTATTCAGACCCCTTTAAATTTTTCACTCTTTGTTTCATTGCAGCCTTTTTCCAAAAATCAAAAAAGTTCATTTTATTTCTCAGTAATGTACACTCAGCAACCCATCTTGACAGAAAAAAACAGAAATTTAGAAATTTTTGCATATTTATTAAAAACAAAAACTGAAATATCACATGGTCATAAGTATTCAGACCCTTTGTTCAGTATTTAGTAGAAGCACCCTTTTGATCTAATACAGCCATGAGTCGTTTTGGGAAAGATGCAACAAGTTTCTCACATCTGGATTTGGGTATCCTCTGCCATTCCTCCTTGCAGATCCTCTCCAGTTCTGTCAGGTTGGATGGTAAACGTTGGTGGACAGTCATTTTCAGGTCTCTCCAGAGATGCTCAATTGGGTTTAAGTCAGGGCTCTGGCTGGGCCATTCAAGAACAGCCACAGAGTTGTTGTGAAGCCACTCCTTCGTTATTTTAGCGGTGTGCTTAGGGTCATTGTCTTGTTGGAAGGTAAACCTTCGGCCCAGTCTGAGGTCCAGAGCACTCTGGAAAAGGTTTTCGTCCAGGATATCCCTGTACTTGGCCGCATTCATCTTTCCCTCGATTGCAACCAGTCGTCCTGTCCCTGCAGCTGAAAAACACCCCCACAGCATGATGCTGCCACCACCATGCTTCACTGTTGAGACTGTATTGGACAGGTGATGAGCAGTGCCTGGTTTTCTCCACACATACCGCAATTAAGGCCAAAAAGTTCTATCTTGGTCTCATCAGACCAGAGGATTTTATTTATCACCATCTTGGAGTCCTTCAGGTGTTTTTTAGCAAACTCCATGCGGGCTTTCATGTGTCTTGCACTGAGGAGAGGCTTCCTTCGGGCCACTCTGCCATAAAGCCCCGACTGGTGGATTGCTGCAGTGATGGTTGACTTACTACAACTTTCTCCCATCTCCCGACTGCATCTCTGGAGCTTAGCCACAGTGACCATTGGGTTCTTCTTTGCCTCTCTCACCAAGGCTCTTCTCCCCCGATAGCTCAGTTTGGCCGGACGGCCAGCTCTAGGAAGGGTTCTGGTCGTCCCAAACGTCTTCCATTTGAGGATTATGGAGGCCACTGTGCTCTTAGGAACCTTAAGGGCAGCAGAAATTTTTTTGTAACCTTGACCAGATATGTGCCTTGCCACAATTCTGTCTCTGAGCTCTTCAGGCAGTTCCTTTGACCTCATGATTGTCATTTGCTCTGACATGCACTGTGAGCTGTAAGGTCTTATATAGACAGGTGTGTGGCTTTCCTAATCAAGTCCAATCAGTATAATCAAACACAGCTGGACTCAAATGAAGGTGTAGAACCATCTCAAGGATGATCAGAAGAAATAGACAGCACCTGAGTTACATATGAGGGTCACGGCAAAGGGTATGAATACTTATGACCATGTGATATTTCAGTTTTTGTTTTTTAATAAATATGCAAAAATTTCTAAATTTCTGTTTTTTTCTGTCAAGATGGGTTGCTGAGTGTACATTACTGAGAAATAAAATGAACTTTTTTGATTTTTGGAAAAAGGCTGCAATGAAACAAAGAGTGAAAAATTTAAAGGGGTCTGAATACTTTCCGTACCCACTGTACATCCAAGGATTATTTCCATTATTCATTATAATAATGGGGCCTGTTGTGGCAAGTGAATAGTGGGATGTCCCAGTGAGGCCCACTCTCTAGTTCTATCTTTCAATTTTACTCCTCTCCTCTCCTCCAAAAGGTCCCCTCATATAACCCTCTCAGTGCATGTGAGATTGGAACTCTGCTTCCTAGGTCTCTTCTGATTGGGCAGTATGCCTCTTGGCATCCCCCTTGGCACCCTGTGTGGGTGGATTGTCCCATTGGTGCCTGCTAAGACAAGGCCTCTGTTGTGGTGGGTGAGGGAGGCGTGAAAAATGCACTGGACCCTTCGCTCAGCTCCCAAGCCCCGTATGTGGCCCCTGTGCTCAGAGCAGTGATTTGGCTGAAATAGTTCTCAACTCTTCAAGATAGATGGGGGCCGTGGTGCTTGAGCTCTTTTTAAATAAGTTTGGCTGTGTTTGTCATCGTTAGGCAACAGGAATTTTGCTACTTTGTACCTTGTACAAAATTACAATTGTGTTAAATTTCAGGATGCTGTAATTCTTGAATATCACAGAAATACCCCTAGTCGTTTTGTCATGATCTTTCAGCTCTCAAGGTTTCACTTCTCAAGCAAGCTATTTCCTTATTTAATTGGCCCTTTATCCTGCATCCCTGTGACATACCAGTCTCTTCATGACTACTGTCTGACCCTTTCTTATTCCCCCTCACTCTGTCCTTCTTGCTCTCACCTCCCAGCCCTCAATGTGAGACTGCAGCTGTTCCAGAGCCTCCAGTTTCTCCATCTGCCTCTTGGTCTCATTGATGTTGGAGCAGACAGCCTTCATGGCCTGCAGAGCCTCTTCCACTGCTGGATAGTCAGCATGCTTCTTAGGGGTCCGCTTCAGCAGCTCCTAGATTGGGAAACGGGGAGTTGGAACAAAAATGGGGAGTTTTAAAACAAAAACTGTAGACTTTCTAGAAGTAGGCACATAAAAACACTTCAGTCTTAAAGTATTGTCCTGTGACCCTAAACAAAAACCTCTTCTATGCAAGTCCTGCCACCTCTGCAGACAGATAAACTAGAACATTGGGTAGATTGGGTGCCTTGGAATGCCAAAAGGTATGCAGTTTTGCTAACAATATGAAAGGAATACCTTCAGCAGCAGAGGGTACTTGCAGATCCTCTGAATGGGAGAGAGAAGGTAACCCTCCAGAGGAATATCTGTGCTTTTCTTCCCTCCGAGTAGCATACAGTGCTGAAGAAAAAGTGCAAACAAACAATATTACAAACCAATGTTCACACGTACATTTACTAACCAAGTAAGTTAAGAATGTACAAAAGTGAAAACTAAAGAATTTAAAGATAATGTGCTGATAAGTCCAGCACAAAGTGTTAGCCTTTTCTTTAGCTTTACTTCCTGTTCCGTTACCACTGAAATAGCCTCGCATTGCCAGACCTCCCTCCACAGTGCTGTGGCAACGGAAGGTCTGGCAAGTCCACACAATAGTCCATGATAGGAGAAAAACGGGCTGCTTGTTTAATGGCATTTCTTTAAACTTAAACAATCATCTTGGGCGGCGCTACTCATCGGAAGCATGGCTGGACGCACTGCTCCTGGTACGGTGTCCCTGCAAAATTGCCTCGGGGAGGAACTTGTTTTTGTGGAACGGGTGCACAGGAGGCGAGCTCTAGAATTAGAATGGCTGTCGAGTGTGTGATGAGAATTTATTTAAAAAACAAAACAAATTGATTGTCGGTTCTAGCTCGCTGGATGTTTCTCAAATAGACCAGACTTTAGAATGCCAAAATAAAGAAAACGGAAGGTGAGGGACATCCGGCCCGACAGCGGAACCTCTGGCGGCACCAGAACAAGCTCGTAAATGAAACGTCGTCAATATAGACTACCAGTGGAAAAAATCTAATATTTCTTCATTAAGTCTTGTTCTTTCAAAGTTCATCTTGGTTCAGTTAAAGCATAGATAAGTCCATTTAACTTTTCAAACAATATAAAACTGATTAAAGAAATGTTGATTATCTAACACGGCATCTGTCTATTTTAGAGCATGTGCAGCTGTTTTCATTGCTGTTTCATACTTCTTGTGTTTTTTTCAGCAATAAACACACTTTAATTGACTATTGTTGTCATTTCCATTCAGTCACAGTCTGTTGCACCGACACCAGATCTATAACAAGTCCAGATGCAGAAGACTAATCTGTCTTGGTTTGTGTGGGAGTAAAGCCTTAGGTGTGGTTCATTTTCCATATGTCGGCTGTTTTAGAAACAAGTTATTAAACTGTATGCAGATTGAAACATGCTCTTTCTACTAAAAAAATGCATGTGCAATTACGGAGTAAATGCTTTGGTGGCACAGAAAGACATACGTATTTTTCTCCATATAGTAATAAGAATCAATATAGTGAGCGATTTTAAACAATAATTATGTAAGACTAGTAATGTATTTTGTGTCATTTATTTCTTAGTCAATTCATACTTTTAGCATTTTTGCCATAATATTACAGTAAAGAGGAACTACTACTATTACCTTTACCATTTATTAATGTTTTCATGTAATTACACTGTTACATGACTTTGGTGACCTTTCTGCACAACCTAAATTTTTGTAGGTCCAAACCACGATAGCTGTTGAAAAAGCTTTACCGCTGATGACAACATTATTTATTATTATTATTTATTATTATTATTTATGGCGTTTACTATTGCCAATAGCACTTAATGGTCTGTTTCAGCTACATTTTCAGATTTAGGTTTACACAGGTGTATTTTTATGTATACTGCATTTCCTTGTGTGTCAAGTTTTTATTTTAGTATCATAATTCATATGAATACATGGAGTATTTTGGTAGGACTTATTTTACATGCACCAAAAGATAATTTTCTTTCTGCGTCTCTTTCAGAAAAGAAGGAGATTCAGGAGATTAAAAAAAACAAAACACTTTAGTGTCCTTTTTAAGCTGGCCTATTTATACACACTCCATGTTTGTAACTATTATACATTCCTTCAACTGTGCCACTGAAAAACCCTCCAAAATAACCACGCTTTTCAACAAAAGGATCACTGAGAAACCTCTAAAATGTGTTCTCATTCCCCCAGAAGATTTAGGGTTTAAGAAACTGCCCCCCTCAGAACCAGCTGAAAGGAGGGCTTCTCTTCAGAAGTGGGGGGGGTTACAGTTAGAGTCATGGTTTCTCCATGCCTTGTATTTGGTAGGAACGCAGCCTGTCAGTATGCTATGAGCTCATGGGATGGGATCGAAAGGATCAAAAGCAGCCATGCAGATAAACCACTTGAGTGTTCTCCAGTTGGAAAGGAGACAAGAGATCAGTTTAGAGCATTATAATCATATGGCCTCTCAGCTCTACACAGAGCAAGAGAGAATGGTGAGGGTATCTTTGATGAAAAATAAGCAGCAGAAATGCAACTGAACTGATCCTGACTGCAGAACTTTGGGATTCTGCAGAATTTCTCTCCCACACCACCATTTCTGTCTAAATCTTCCCTGACTTCCTTTTCTTCTTTCCTCTGATCTTCTTCTTATTCGTAATCTGCCACAATTCCCTCTGTTCTCACTCTGACCTCCTTTTGCTTTCACTTCTCTCTTTCCATTACAATTAGCACTTCATTTCTACAGACAATTTCAACAGCTCTCTTCCTTGTGTGATTCCAGTAGCATAAACATAGTTTAATCCAGAAAAAAGGAATTTAATAAAACTGAAAAGTAGCCTAAGGCCATACATGTTACACTGCCATTAATAGCAATGACAATGATTTACAATGGTCCCCACTTCAAGAAAGCAAAACTTTCATTCTGTATCCTCTACTATTCTGCAGAAGAATCGAATATTTTCTCTTTGTCAACTTCTTAAATAGAATATTGGTGGGGGGGGGTGGTCCTAAATTATAGTAAACCAATCTTGTTTCTATTTTGTATTTATGTTGCTATTAAAAGAACTAGTCCAATATCTCAGCTTATACTAAGCTGGTTTTGTGTAGTGATTTTATTTTGGAAGCATCTATGTCACACAATACCTAACCAATTAATCACTGCAGCCAAAGCACACAGCAACATTCTGATCCCACTGTTTCCAGTCCTGTGGGTCAGAATAATTCTATGGAAGCAAACCATCGGGCAGCGACAAGGGGAGGGCCTCAGATCTTTTGGCCAATCCCAAAAAAGGCTGCCAACACTCCACAGCTGGCTAGCCCAGAATCTGCAGATGTTTTCATTGGTTTGGCCCCTCGCTTAAAGGCCCCGTCATCATTCTAAGTTCATTGTCCAGAGCTTGAAGGTTTGGGTGTAACACAGAAACAGCTGGCAGCGGAAACACTACAAGAGCAACACATCAGTGACCTTAATGGTGGTTGCATCCTGTCCGGGCAGGAAGAACCCTCTGACCTTGTTTAGGTTTCGGCCCTTTATCGAAGTGTTAACATGGAAATGGAAGTGATATGATGGAAGGAAAATGAGGAGGAGGATAGACAGATGCCAGAAAAAGAAATAAGTGAGAACAGACTCACAGGAGGAAAAGTTAGGGCAAAGGTGGTCAAATATACCAGAAAAGAAAATAAGGTGCATGGGTTATATGGACAAACACAAGTCTGACCACTACTAGGGGAAAGGAAACATAAGACTAATGTGACATAATATAATGAAAATATGGACATCATTTATACATAATTATGAGGAGAGAAGCAATAGTCATAGTGGGAATACCCATAAGAAAATGCAGAATAAAGACAAATTTGATGGCATGAGTAGTGGAGAAGCCATGCAAAGGATAGGCAAGATAAGCAGGGCAGAGGAGAGGTGCTGTGGCGACTTACCAGCAAGAAGGTCCTGATGTTGGGGATTTTGTTTAGCTCCATGAGAAGCCGAAAAGCCTTCTCGTGGTTACTGCAATACTCGCCGTACACTGAGAAACTCTCCCTCTGCAAAACAAGAGAAAAATACAGGTCAGGATTGCACAACAGGGACTTGATACCATATTTTACTAGATGGCAAACTGGAGAATTCCACTGAGACAACTGAAAGTGGAAAGATTCACAGTGCAGAGCAGAAAACTGGGGAAAAGGCTCCAGGTACTAAAGTCTAATGAGATTCAGTTGTACTCAAGAAAAGTGGTGGATAATTGCACTTTCAAAGCTGGCACTGCTCATCATCATTAGTAGTAGAAACATCAGCATTTGCTATTTCATGGTGAAGTGTAACTGCGACAATAATTAGATAAAAAACTACCAAAAGAATACAGACTCATGAAGCTTTTTTTAATCCTATGTGCCTTAGTACTCTTAAGCATACTTTTTCACACTTCTCTTTTTCAAAGTAATCTACATCATAGCGGGGAAATAGGATGCCAACACAGGACACTTCCTTTTTCTTAGGGGACAGCATCATCCTGTGCAACAAGACAAAACAACCCCATTACTAAAACAGAAGCTTTTGTCGAGCTGCCATTAGGTTTTCTTTACTAT
Source organism: Etheostoma perlongum (assembly GCA_026937815.1). NCBI lineage: Eukaryota > Metazoa > Chordata > Actinopteri > Perciformes > Percidae > Etheostoma > Etheostoma perlongum. Next base: position 24,528,005 of record CM049377.1, on the reverse strand, counting down.
ACGTAAAATGACACCTGGGCAAGTGAATACTCTGTAGCTTCAAATGAATTATTCATGCAGCATACTGTAGACAACAATGTATACACAATATAACAGCTGCAATTGAATTTACACCCTGAAGCTTATTGAGGCCTATTGTGAATTCTTAACTGCAGTAATTGGGATGTGAAACCCTATGCATGGTGGGGCCTAAGCTTGAGGTCTAGAAACTGAAACTGTCATCTGAAACAGCCTAGTAAGTGAAATACAAAACTGCAGGTGCTCGGACACTTTCAACTTTAACTACTGCAGGTTTTGCCTTATAATAACAATAAAACAGAACTAGAAAATTCCACACTAAATTTTAACAGTGTGCCTTCTACTTGGTGCACATCCAAATAGCAATAAAACTTAATAAAAAAAGTATTACGTCTTAAACCTTCAGAGATAGACCTTTTTAAAACCTATTTAAGACCTTTCTGTTTCCCAGAAACAGCTATGAAGAAGCTAGCGCTAAACCAACAAGACTCCATTTAAAAAAACAGTACTTTTAGCGTGTATAGAGCCAACATAATTTCTTAAATCGGTAAAGTATGCGTTCATTTCCACCACGACTAGAGTTGTGATGGTTGGAAAAGTGTAGATAAGACCAAAAATGGCTTTTCATAGTTTTATTTGGTTTTTGTCGACTTTGAATGAAAGGTTTGTTACAGTGCTAAAATGACTGTTTATTTACATGGACTGGTGGGTGTGGTCCATCGTGACATCATGTTAGCTTCCTCTCCTCCTCTTTTCTTCAAGTCTCATCTCTATGAAACAGCTGTTAGTGTTGAGGCCTGAAGTCAGAAGTCAGTCATTTGGTCAGTTAGACCATCATGACATCGTGTTAGCTGACAAACAACACCTCTTCTCCTGTCTTCTTGTCCTCTCCTTTTCTTCTCTTCCTGTGGCAGTACATGTTGCTAAAGTGATTCAACAATGGCTGAGTAAAGGCCATCGTCGCCACACGTTTATAGTTAATATCATTAGTAACAGCTGATCTGAGCTAACTTTACTCTGGTGTTTGACATGTTCTACAAAGAGAGGACAACACGGCCTCCAGTAAAGAGTCTCATGATAGGTGTGTGTGTGTCAGAACTTGTTGCTATGGTGATTTCCTCAGTGAAGCATCCAGATATTTATTTTCATAGTTTCTATCGGCAGTTGGTGCAAACATTACCAAACGTTTACGTCCGACTGATTCCATAGTTACACGTTTGCGACCGGCACAAGATTTCCTATATTTTGACCAACCATGATGTATGAAGAGTGAAAACTGTAGGAGAGAGAGCAATTTGTTTGAAAAACAATTCAGAGAATCATACAGCTCACAGCTCACCCCTCTGTCCTCCCCTCTAACTCTCAACATACCACCACATATACACAAAGTCTGAAAATGGGAAGATACGTAAACTGTGGTTTGGGAGAAACCGTGCTTGATATCTGAAAGCCCATTCAGCCCAATAAAGGCCGAAGCCCTGTCTTTGTTTTAAACTTTTAATTATATTTCTACGTTAAAGTATGGCGATACAGCATGGTCCCAAAGAGGTGGCGTTTTGAGCAATGTTGAGCAATTTCCCAAAGATTTCCCATTAAAGTCTATGAGAAATTTTGCGCAGTTTTTTTCATGAAAAACCGCACAGCAAATCTCTTTGAAAAGTCATAGCCCACCATTCTCGAACAGTACACACGTTTTGATGAATTTTGTGTGCACGTGTTGGCAACGCTCCGTGACTAGTAGCAAGACAAAAAAAGGCAAAATAATAATACGTATGAGCAATAATAGTCAGTGTGCCGATTGCTGCTTTTGCAGCACATTGAACACACTGAATGACCAATGTTCAGTCATTGACACCAATCAGCCTAAAGAGTTTGATAGCATATACTGTTTGAAGTTTCATAAAATGGTCAACTTTGACAACACTAAAAAATATGATTTTTATAATAATTAACAAGCCAGCATCCTATGCAGACACAGATGTGGAAATTAATTGTGTGTGGTTTTAATTTGCGTGCACACACACACACACACACACACACACACACACATACACACACACTCTTTGTTTGAACCCGTCATCAGTGCTGGGAAAAAAGAAACGCTGTTACTAAAAGCGTTACTTTTCAGTAACGAGTAATCTAATTGATTGAACACCATTGCCATTACTGCTGAAATTACGACGCGTTACTATAATTGAAGCTGTTTTTTTTCCCCCATCAGACAACTTGATCTCTTAGCCGAGAGGTGGTGGGCAGTGCACGAGACAAGCGCATAAATGCTGATGACTGGCTGAGGTTGAGTAAAATCTCATGGTAAGCCAATCAGAGGTAAAGTTGGGGGGGTGTTCATAAGCAAGCTTAGTCAGACACAACAAACAAAAAAAGCAAGTCAGTCAACGAGAGACAGGTATGGCGTTATGATGTTTTCCTGCTACAGATTTCCCACCATAATGCTTGACAAGCATTATTTAATGTTGCCCAGTTGTGGCCTGTTGAGGGGCAATAAATATCAAAAGTTCCAAAACATCTATTGTCATTTGTATCGATCCACTAGACATAATATCTACATACATGGCATTTGATTGGAGGCTAGTCTCACTTTGTTCCACAGCAACATTAAAATAGTTTTGTATTAAGTTTTGTATTGTATTAAGTGTCCATTTCATTATAATATTCAGATTTATCATAAATAATTGAACATGCAAATGTATTTTAAGTTTTGTTAAAGACAGGTGGAGGTGGGGTCACATTTGAGCATTTAAAAATTTGTTTGAAAGTAACGCATTAGTTACTTTCTGAAGTAACTGGTTACTTTTATAATTTGTAACTGAGTATCTAATTTAATTACTTTTTGGAAGAAGTAACTAGTAACTAATAACTTTTTAAAAGTAACTTGCCCAACACTACTCGTCATTGACATAATGCATTCCCAAGCCCCTTACCCTAACCTTAACCATCACAACTAAATGCCTAACCTAAACCCTTACCCTTACCCTAACCCTAATTCTAACCTTAATTCTAAAACCAAGTCTTAACCCTCAAACAGCCCTTTAAAGTTGTGGGGTCCAGCATTTTGGCCCCACAAAGCTGTCTGGACCCCACGAGTATACTAAACTCCTGGTTTTTGGGCCCTACAAATATAGTTGTACAAGAACAAGAACACACACACAGCTGAGTGCATGTGTCTGTTTTACAAGCCAGCAGTGGTGACAGAAGCAAAGCCAAACAAAGCCAACTGCTCTTTTTATAGAGCTTTACGTCTATGCTCAATCCCATTGCCTTGACCAGAAGGAGTTGAAGCTATATGGTAGATGTGTAACACAAGTGAGCAGCACAATATAAACAGTGGGCAGCTTTTACCACACAGGCAGGCAGGAACCCAAACACACCCAAAGCCACGTTTGGCAGGGGATTCCACTCCAAAGCACCACTGGGAGCAACAGCTGGGCCAGCATATGGCGTGAAACCCCAGATACTGTCAAACTCAGTTAATACATAGCTAGAGGAAGAGAGCACAGGAGGGACAAGACGTGTACATATGCATGTAACACTTTAGTCTATTTATTTCTTCATGTAAAATGTGACTGACTTGCTTGTTCATGTAAAGATTTTGTAAGTAAAAATGCTTGCCAATAATATGCATAATGAAAGTAGCGTTTCTGAATGTTTCTGCCGATCTTCTCAAAAATCATCAACAGTTTCACTGTTTCCACTGAGACCACTCTGTAATCTCAGCAGTCCCAAAGCTCTCCAGCAATAACAAATACAAAGTATTGTGACAATAAAGTTCAATCTGGCTCTATTTTGTCCACAGCACAATGCAACACCATCCCGCACCAAATATCAAATATGTTGCTGTTCCAGTCTATGTCAAAAAGAGAATTAAAAATCAATCCCTGGACTAACCCTTCAACAGAATACTTGGGCAAGCTGGAAATGATGGGAGTATTTAGGGACATGTAAATGTAGGCAATGTGTATCAGTTTACACTTACATGCTCCTGGATATGGTGGCACTTCAGTAGCTGAACTTGAAATAACCATTTCAATTCTTAATCACCATCTGCAACAGAACCCTTCTGCTCCCAGAAACAGAATGCCTTATTGAAGCTATGTTAACCAAAGCCCACTCTAAGGTATTTCCTTTTCTCAGGTGACAACAACTACATAGTCAATACAGGCACAACTACGTGTCTTACCAGGGCCAATATGTGAACCACAGAGTAAATGTTAGACATCAAGACTGCCCTGAAAGACATCAGCTGTACTCAGAATAGTCAAAGACTTGTGTTGTCGCTTTGATAAACATAGGTCTTTATTTGAATTCTTCGTAGCGGAATGTTATTCTGGAGGCTGGATGAGAGGGTAGTATCACACACAGAGGAATCGCACAGAGTCCACGCATAATGGCTGTAGTTCAGAAAGTGCATAATGACACGACTGTTGCTCGTTGCATAGTGCTGTGTATACACGCCCAGAAATAAAGCAAATATTGATGTCTCTGATTTCTCCTCTAACATGAGTCACTTTTTCACCTTAGCAGGGTTTGAATGATTTCATGCATGCCGTGATCTTAAAACGAGGGTGAGGAATCTGTGTGTATTAGTGGGTGGGTGTGTTCGGTAAAGGAAACAGACTTTTGTAAGTTAAAAAAATAAAAATAAATAAAGTTATTTAAAAATGTTCTATATTCATTAAAAGTGGCGGCGAAACATCTGTATACTGCTTAAGAAGAAGTAAGATGAAAAACAATTTGGGTTATTTAAATTCAAAATAGCGATCTTGGCAACATCTGACTTTGAATAGCAATGAATCTTCCCATTTTTCTCGCCTGACTGTGAGTGGCAGACAGTCCTGTGGAACAATGCAGGGGTTAATCAAATCCCAGTCATGGAATTGACCTCTAGTCGAGGTCAAGGGCTGTGGCTGGAGGGGGCCAGACGGGGGCCAGCCTTTTGATTGGCTGAGACGTGTCAGCGTTGAAGGAGACAAAGGTCATGGTTGAAGAGGAAAGTGTAATGGATATGCAGGGTAACACTGTTCCCCCCTATGTAAGTATTTATAAGCAGTGTATATCCATTTAGTAAAGGTTTAAAACACACTTTAAGATGTAAGCAGACATAAGGACATGTTTAAGTCTTTATTATTTTATATATTTGTCTACTACTAGATTACTAAATTGTCATTTGTTATCGGTTTATACACAAGCTCACAGGAGGAGTTTAAGATGTTGATATATTCACTGATAAACTTGAATCGACTTATATCTACATTTCACTGTGTTATAAATGGGAAGCTCAATACCTTAACAGCAAGACAGAGATACTTGATATTAACAGTTAATTGTTGGTTTTGGTATTAGATTTGTTGACACTAAGAAAAAAAAATTATTAGTATTGACAGCCTTCTACTTTAAGTTATTCATCAACCAAGTTCTTTAAATGTAAGGAGTTTCTGCTTTTATCTTTTTTATATTATTGTAAATTGAATACCGTTGGGCTTTGGCCTGTTGGAAGGCCATCAAAAACAAAACTCACATGACAGATTCATTGCTAATGAAAGTCATTCTTAGTTGCAACCCTAAAACTTCACTGTATTATAGTATTTATACTGTATATTTGAAATACTATAAATAGCCTCAGTTTTCATGTATATTTTTCACGTGACATCATAATCAGTTGAACAGAACTGTACTGAAACACTTTAAAAGTCATTACATCAGTGCCACAGTGACATTTATTGAGTTTTGCTTTATAAATATGACTCAGCATAATATCTGAAATCAATATCCAATACTGGTTCCAGTCACAGAGGTTTCTTTCCTGTCATGGTACTGATATAGACTATAAAGAGGCTGTGGCTCCTAAATGTATCAGTTCAGTTAGAAATCCAAGCATCTACAGCTTTCCTATTAGCCATCCAGTCTGACCTCTATCTCCCAGTCCGACCACAGAGCTATGAAAAAAGGTTTGGCTTCTTTAATCAATTCTCCACCCTGACACTTGACCTGACAGACTGAATGACCATGACGCCTCGCAGTGAAGGTACATTTTGATAAGTCAGTTCAACAGTTATCCAATGATGTGATGTCATTCATGCCACAGGCAGGCAGTGGATGAATTAGTATTGATTGAAAAAAAAAGCATGCAGATTGGATTTTTGGTTATATAGAAATTTCTCAGAGGCGAAACCTGCTCTGGAGACAGAAATGTTAGTGGTTGAGTTTAATCTTACTATTTACTCTAATATTAGACTGAACCTGGGTGAAAAAGCAAGGGGCAGAAACATGAGTTTATTTGTCCTTTGAGAAAGTAAAATTTGAATCTTACGGTGTCCTTCAACACTGACCAATGGATGATGAATGGCTGATGGAGTACACTGGTGATGGAATACCTAGCTGAGGTGTTCTGTGTCTCAGTGAAAGTGAAGTGAAATTTATCAGAGAGAGACAAACAGAGAGTGCGGGAAAAGGAGCTTGCAATTGAGTGCAACCAGCAGAAGCATTGTCCCCTCGCTGAGTGACACACCATCTCTTCCTCCCCGGACACAGACCCTTCTTTGTTTTTTCCCTGGGGCCAAACAAGTTCAAACAGAGGGGAGCGGAGGGGGTGGGGAAGGTGGGATTGCAGAGCGGAGAGGAATCTTTGGATGGAGGGATGTAGGGGCAAAAGAAGAGATGGCAGAGACAGAGACAGCAAGACTGATGAAGAGAGATTCTTTAGCCTGACAGGAAGCAGGCCTGTTAAGAAAAGAGGAAAGGCAAATGGGTGGTGTTTGTGTGTGTGTGTGTGTGTGTGTGTGTGTGTGTGTGTGTGTGTGTGTGTGTGTGTGTGTGTGTGTGTGGAGGGGGGGATTCTGGGAGATGGGAGGGGTGTTTAATGTGAGAAAGAGAGAATTAAGGGGTAGTTTCACAGCAAGCTTTGCACGCTTACCCTGCATCTGTGGTTACGGGAAGCACATGAAAAGAGTGAGTTTGAGTGTGTGTGTGTGTGTGTGTGTGTGTGTGTGTGTGTGTGTGTGTGTGTGTGTGTGTGTGTGTGTGTGTGTGTGTGTGTGTGTGTGTGTGTGTGTGTGTGTGTGTGTGCGTGCGCTTGTGCTGTATATGCGTGTGACTGCTGTTTCATGTGTGTGTCATGTACTTACAAACTGGAGGAACACATGTCCCAGTGCATGCTGTGGGTGGGGTTCGGGCTGCAGACTGGCCTCAAATGCAGACAACACTTCTTTGTGCAACTCCAGGATGTCCTCAATATTTGAAAACAGAATCTATAAACAGGGGATGATGTAAAGGGAGGGGATATGGAGGTAGGAAGAGATAAAGAGGCAGGGTGGAAGGAAGAGAGGAAAAAGAGCAAGGAAGTGTCCAACAGATGGACAGAGATGTGGAGAAAGAAGGCAAATCCATGAATACATACTATATCTGAGCATCATTATATCAAATATCTGAGCATCATTATATCAAATCATTTTATAAAGTGACCAATATGCTTGGTCTTTTGGCTGTGCAAAGTGTTTAAAAGCCAGAGATACCTTGACATGATCTGGTGAGAGACACTGTTGGTCGTCTGCCGTTTGTCGGATTCTTTGCAAAAATGCCTGAAGAGGAAACAGAAACAAAGCATGTTTAAGAATAAGCACTGTGATTTGTTTGTTGATATGGCAGCAGGCTGAAGCATTTTTATATCTATGACAAAATAAGCATGGTCAGTTTTAAGTTTAAGATAAGACTTTTTGTCACACAAGTGTATGCCCTGGAAGCAGATGTCCAGGTTCCCTCAAGTGATTATTTTTAAATAAGTATGTCTTTGATCTTTGCTTTGTGGAAACAGATACCTACAGATTATGTCTGATTAGGAGCATAACGCACAAGCCTTTGAGAAATAGACAGTCACATGTACACTAAACATACTTAACAGGAAATTACCTTACATGGCGCTACACAAAGACATGTCACAATTGTTTCACCCTTAGGTACCACAAAACTTTCCACTATATGGCAAGACATTTATTTTTTCACTGTCTTGTGACACTGTATTGATGTTCTGTAGTGGAAGCTTATGCACATGAGCATTCAGCTGTAAGACAGCAAAAATAACTGCTTCATTGTTGAAGCATCTGCGGACATCACTTCACCATAGACAACAGTATTAGGCTCATGTCAAGATGAGCTTCGCATACAAAAAAAAAAACTGTGTGTGCGTACATGAATGACTGCCAATCAGAATCCTGACGCATGGAAAAAAGGAATGGTGAAGAGAGAGGAAGTGAATCTGCAAACAGTTTCTTTTATTCTCTCTTCCCCAACTCAGTCTATCAGCCTGTGTCTGGCAGGCTTAACCTGCCTCCGTCTGACTGTCTGCCTCATCTCCAGACGGCAATAAAGAAAGGGATACAGGCGATATGAATCCCCTAACCTCTAAATAAAAATCTGCTCCTCCTTCAACTGGCAGGCTCCTGTTGTGTGTCTGCCTACATTTCAGCACCACAGGTCTGAAAAATGATAGCGTGCCACATGGTTGAAGAGTGTTACAAAAGAAAGAAACCACCTGGTTCATGACGAATGTGCACGATTTTGAAATTCTGGAGTATACCGCTGTCTCTCAGCTGATTTACACCTGCCACTTAAAAGTTAGACTGATAAAACAAGCAGCCCAATGATCCTAGACACTCATGTCTCATCAATCTCATCAATATCATCAATTTATTTGGCATTGAGATAAGCTTTGTTGTAGATTTTCTGCATCAAATCCTAATACAATAGAAGTAAATACATTTTCATTTTTGGTACTCACATCATTATAAAAATGACAAAAATAGTATAGTAAGTCTAACAATGTTATAGTAAGTCTTGGCAATCCACGCCAACACAATACCTGAGTTTTAATACCAAGCAATACGTTTTTGATATCTTTGTTTGGGGGATATAAACATGTTCAAAACCTTTTTCACTGCTCAGTTGTCAGTGTTAAATAAATGAAATGAATAAAGTTTACTAAATTTGAAATCAGGGAATATCTGATCAAAGAATTGAGCAATTATTTGATACCATGTTATTGGTATTCAAAAAAGCTATTAAGATTCGATATCCAGTCCAAAGAAATAGTTCCTAGAGGAACTTTTTACAATGTTCTGTGGGTTATCAACCAAACATGACTAGATACCACTAGATGCATGTAAGAAATTTGTTTTGACCCTTTGTAGGATACCCTTGCATGCTCTATTCAGTCACACAAACACACACACACATCAGCCAACTACATATATTACTTACAGTGAGTTCCTTGCCTATAATGAAAGACTCACACTTGTAATCACACATTTGCTCTAAAGATAGGACCCAGCCAACCAAGCAGCAGGCAGCAATCATATTATTTCCACAGAGACCGAACACTTTGGGAGGATTGTCTCCAGTTTATTTCCGTCTTTACTGGCTTTTGCGTAGGTTGTACCAAAATAGAAAGCAAAGGTCTTTAGCAGTGAGCTGCAACCTTGCTAATTAAGACCAGTATTAAAGGGAAGCACTAGTTGTTGTGTTCTTGACTGGTTTTGGGAGGGAGCTGATTGTGCTTGAGGCATACACTAATTAAATCTCCCATATGGCAACTTGTACCATGTCCACATTGGAGGAGTCACTCATGTGAGAGTGAGATTGCTCCCTGACAGAGAAGACAAGAAGAGGCAGGAAACAAGGCTTTTCTTCTATCATGATGTAGGTGAGCAGGAGACAGCAAAGGATAAAAACAAAAAGGTAAAGGGACCAGGGGTGGAACAGAGGCAAAAAAATAAGTATCCAGACTTTGGACTCATTCCTATTGACATCTATCATCCAGGCAGGATTCACTCTTTAAAAACAATGTGCCACACAGATGTGGTGACAGGGGGGGATCAGCAGAGAGGACAGAGGGAAGGAGCAACAAAGAATCCTTTCAGTCAAGGTCTCGCACCAACATGGCCATCTCACCCAGGTTTGTATTGGCTGTCTTCATTGTTCCATCACAAAGCACACTGATTTATTTGGAGAGAAATTTGGAAGCTTTCTGTCTACTACCAACATGACTGATACCCCAGCTTCAGTAGAGCAAGAGTTGACAACGGAACAGAGTTTAAACTGTGAATGCCCAGTTGTGTCAGGCATGTCTGAGTTTACTCAAACTCAGGATTTTTACAGACCGTAATATATATATATATATATAAAAACTGATCAGAATCAACAATAGCAAATTTCCCCAAAAGAAGGTATTGTGGGTATAATTGGAAAGATGTTGACATCTGATGGACAGCAGTTCAATGTGATTGAAAAGCCATGCATCATAATTGGGCAAACTAAAGTCTGGACTGATTTTCATATTCAGCTATTTCTTGAGCCCTTAACAGTAATGACCACCAGTTACCAAGGTAACTCCCTGCCAAGAGAACAGACAAGTCAGCCACACTTAGCAGAAGTTAAAGGAGACTGGAATCTGATTAGTTTTGACTTCCTCCACAGCCTAAAAGTGTAGCTTGACAAGATGACAGGTTACCAATACTCAGAGACAAGTTAGGCGTGATTCCATGCGACTTTTGTTAATGTCCAAAGTGGCTTTATAATGTGGCACGAAACAAACACCAAATATAAAAGAGTCAAAATTTCCCACTCTGGTTTGGATTACACAAAAAGAAGCAGATGTGATTGCAGCCTCAGATAACCCTCAGCATATTACAAGTCATGCATCATTTGCATGGAAAGAGAATACCCCAGAGCATCGCACACACACACACACACACACACACACACACACACACACACACACACACACACACACACACACACGATGAATACTGAAAGAGCCATCCTTTCCACAGTACCTAGCTAAGCCACTTTTTATTGGAACAAAAGTCAATCATGAAAAACTCTACCCGCTGGATGCAGTTGTTGAGCTCATTACTTCTTAATCAACATGCTGAGAGGCAGCAGAATGCGGCTGACGGTCCTTGTTTACTTACAAATCTCCTTCTCAGGTGACCCGTCTGCCTCTTTTCTGACAACAACACATCGTCATCAGTGAGCCGAGGGTGTGCGTGTTCATGTTGGGTGGAGGATCGGACATTGATGAATTATATTTACATGTACGCTGAATATCAATAACTCTGTCTATGTTGGTTAAGATGAACAGATTTGTCTTTGAGTTATCTGAAATCTGATTCAGCTACAGGTCAGCTCTTGATCCAATATGACTGAGATGAACTAGGAGATTGTTTAAAAGCCCACTGTCTGAAGCAAATTGTGGTCCTTAAAAAATATAGATGATATCTCACTGGAAGAAAAAAACAGCTATGAATATACATTGTGGCCTTTCCTGCACAGCTTGCCCTAAATCAATCACAGCAGATTGTGTGTATAAGATGCCTTTAAACTCAGAATATCTAAAAATAGCAATGACATCAATCAATGTGTTAATAATCATTGGTCACATAGGACACAAATTCATTTATTGATACCCTTGGACTCATAATACTGAATCAGAGTGGCTGCACAGAGAGGGCTCAGCTGCTGCATGGAGCAAAGCAGAGATATTGCACACAATGGTCTCTTGCCACAGGGCTGATGGGCTGTTCGAGGAAACTGCTCATGATGCAATCCCACAGGAGGCTACTAACACAACCATGGAGCTTCTTGATAGACCACAAAGTAGCTGCCAAGCACAACACTAATGCAGAATTGTACCACTAATATTTCAGTATGGTAAAGCCAGGGAAGTCCGACAAAAAGGAAGCAGTCAAAAAGTCATACTAAAAATCAATCAAATCAACATTAAATTCACTTTTTTTAAAGGACAAATATAACAAAATGGTTATTGTAGCTGTGAACAAATGTTTACGTTATTCCTGTGGTTGTTTTTTTTCTTAAATATAAAACTTCAAAGTTAGCCTACATCATTATGGAAAGCATTATAATCTTGAACATTTTGCTAAATATTTCAATGATCAATCATAATTATTTCTCTTTTATTTCACGTTTGTGATTTCTTATCTCCCATGTACTTATTCACAGTTTTGCATAGAACCTGTATGGCTAAGGTCTAGTTTGGACTGCACTAAACAAAATGTCACCTGTTCTTAAAATGTAATGGCTTGGTCTCTTGTGTAGTGAAGTATGACAGGCTGGTGAAACAGTGTTTATTCTATGAAGATACAAAAAAAATATAATTAGTTATTTACTTCAAAAGTCAAACGAAGTATACAGTTGGACATTTTTATACCAGGAAAAAGAAAAGACATTTAAAAGATGGACTGATAATGATCTAAATTAAACAGCAAAGAGAAATCCTACATGACCCCAAGTTACCAGAAACCAGCATATAGCATATTAGCTTTTTCCTAACAATTTCACAACCCCACACCCCTTCCTTTGCCCTTATTTGTAGACTGTTGTATAAAGGTATTTTCACACTTCAACCAACAAGAGGTTTTCCTGGACACTGTTTGGCCCACGATATTGGGAAGTGTGAGACCTCCTGTCCAAGTCAGGTGTAGTTCAGAAAAGTAGCCAGTCCACAACAAATGTGAAAGCTAAGTTCTGGGGCTAATCACTAGAGTCATTTTACCTCCGTGGTGTGAATGAATGCAAAGAGCACTGGACAAAATCTGCACTAATATAAGCCATGTCATACAAAAACTGAGGACATGACTGATCTGGATATCGTGCAAAAAGCACTAACAGCAAAAGTGTGAGTCTTACAAAATTAGCACATGAGATGTAATAGATCGCTTACAGTTTTGTCATGAATGCATGATGCACTATCCACCCTTTTAAAGTATTGTCGTGCCAAAGCAGCATCACTCTTCCTCCCAAGTGGACAGAGTGTGAAACTGCCCTTACAACACTTCACATAAAAGCTGACTCACGTGCCACTCGCTAAATGGGCACTTGAGCCGGTTGAAGGGAGGGTTGGGGGATCCTGCCAAGCTGAGTCGCTGTCCATTTTATTGCAACAACTTATGTGCGAGAAAAAGTAAAGTTTTTACATATGCATATGCCTCTTTCAGTGTGTATGTGTGTGGCACACAAAACAGGTAGTGAAAACAGAGCAATAACACTGAACAAACACTGTTTTAGACAACCAAATAATTGACAAGAACTTAGTTTCTTTTCAAGCAGATAGGCATTGGTTCAACTCAGCGGAGAAGGAAAAATAAACAGTCTGCAGAATGAAGCAGTGCCTCTCGACACAAAAGGAGCAGATGTGGTTTCGGAACAGGAAGTGCGGCCTTTGTGCAAAGGAAGTATATGACATGTTTGACTGGCCGCTAACTCAACTCTGTTGTAATTAAAGTCAGACAGTTTTGTGATAGCATGCAACCAAACTGTAACAAACAAATAAATCACATTGTGTTCTATACACTTGAAACGATTTAAATGAAGGAATTTACATTTAAACCTTTGTGGTACAACAGCCACACTGTAATGAGACTATGTTGTCCATGTTTTAAGGCACCAATGATGACAACATGACTAGTGGAAGATCATGCTGCTTATTGTTTTGGATTAAAAGGAACAGACATAAGTGAAAATCCACTGTCTTCATTATTTACACATGCAATTGCCACCCATCATAGTACAGGCTGAAAAAAAAAACTAACATTCGCCATCACCTGCCACCCTGGACAGTGTGATCACTGTTTAACACCAATAACTGGTCTTGTGTCATATGACGCTTCAGGCATCATCTTATATGACCAACAGCCAAAAGGTCAGATTTGGGTTGGGGGGTTTGCTAAATGTTGAGGTTTATCAGAGCGAAGAGGGGCCAGACAGTAAGGTGTGAAGATACAGATGGACCATATGCTGGTGTGGGTTCAGTGTTCGCTCGACTGAACACCAAGTAAGGCATGCTGCCTTCACGTCTGCCTTGTCTGCTTCTGAACACAGCTTTTTTACCTGCACCCAAGCCAACTACACGATGACCCAACAACACCACCGTAAAGTTCACGGAGCCGACAGTGACACAAGCACATCATAATGTAATATGTAACCTACACTTTAACAATTAAAAAATATTTCTTGACAAAAGAAACTTTACACACTCGTATTTACAATAGAAGATTAACTAGAGAGAAGTTAGAAACAGTCATAATTGCCAAACTAGGTCAGGTTGCAAAATGGGAGTGAGTCAGGCGTACGGTCATGCTGATTGGTTTAAAGCTGTTGGAGCTGCTGTCACACTGTTGGCAGGGGATGTTGCCTCAAGGGTCCCTCAGAGTCAGGTGGGGAATGTTTCCATTCAGCAAGGCTATCCATATTAAACAGGAATCACTGGAAAGATGAATGTCTGAGAAACCTGCCACCTTGACTGACATTTTGGAAGCTGGGGTGGCATTGTACTCGAGTGCATTATACTGAAAGGGCTTTCTAATGTTTTGTACAAAAAAAATTGTGGAGTGCTAAAAAACATCTGTTCCTGCATTAGTCTCCCAAATTACACAACAAACTTAATAAATAATGAGGGTTTAGTAAAAAAGGGGGTGGTCTCACGATTCAATTTAATTATGATAATCCTGTCAACGATTCAATATCACCATGCATCACCTCCTTATTAAACATTACTACACATGGTTTTCATCAACAACTTTAAGCAGTCAGATATGTATGAACTCCCCTTTTATTGTATCTGCTCTTAAAAAAGACACTACCTGATTGTAGTGGAATCTGAACACAGCATAAACGCAAAAGGCAAAAACAAAACAAAAAACGGCAACTGAAAAATCAACATGCAACATTAGTAGGCTATAATCGATTAAGGTCTGTCACTGTATTGGTGCAGAATCGCCCACGTCCGCATCGCGATGCAATGATTGATTTCAACACCCCTGGTAAAACACGTTTTAGTCTACAACCCAATATATAAAACACAGATATATATTTGTATGCTAGAGTTAAAACATTGGGCTTTATATTGCTTTTTGACCTACAAGGCAAAGAGGTAGATATTATACTTGGACTCAGGTGGCACATACTGTATGCCAATGTGCCATGTGTCACTGCCGTTCACTTTAAATCAGTTTACTCATGTGCATAAACCTCCATTTGGTAAAAATACTCTTGTGTAACTTGGACAAAGAGAATAACTGAGATGAGACATTGACCTAATGAATGGTACTGCAATGGGTACACGTCGATGGAACTAGTCATTTAATAGAGCCGCTTATTACGGAATTAGTCTGTTTATCAGATTGCACTATCCTAAGCACATCATTGCTTTAATTTTCAAATATAAAACTTGATTATCTTCTAGGGGAGGAGACTTCTCTCATTCTAGCAGCTACTCCATAATGAGATTAAAGATAGTAATGATGGGGAAAAAACTGGGGTATTATTTTTGATTGCCCATGGCTACATCAGCATTCAGAAACAGTGCTGGGCCATTTCACAGATATTTCACAAGCGACCCTGTATATTAAGCACAAGCTCTAACACTTGTCAGGGTTTTCCAGCAGGCCTTGAGAGCCCCTTTTCAATTTGCTGTGGTTCCCACACCTACTGAAAAAACCCTTAAACAGAATCCCAGATCCCCCCAGATTCAGGACTTTTCTGTGAGAATTCTCAGGTCACCAGCCTCAAACTCTCTACCCCTCCTTATCCAAGAGGAAACAACAACAAGCTAAAAACAATGTGTCCATTAAAGGTCTCTCTGTTTGGGGAGAGGATTGGGGTGGCCAGCCACAAAGGGGGACAGGGCAGTTTTGGAGAGGGAATGGGGGCCATTTTGGGGTCGACATGGCATGAAATTGAATAAATAAATGAAGAAATCCCCTCTTTGTGGCCTGAGTGCAGCGGAGCCAGAGAATGGCCCGTGGCGTTGCCACAATGAGGGACCCCAGCAAACCTTAGCAGACAGATTTCTCTCTGAAGCTGTAATTCACATCTCTCCCCAACCCTCCAAAAACTCCCTCAGCTCCCCTTCACCCGCCAACCAGTCTCTCGCTGTCTTCCAAGAGAAAACCTTTTTGGCAGAGCCAATCACCAAAACAAAGTCTTCTTTGAGTCTTGTCCGGGTTTTTTTTTTATTTTCCCACTCTCACTCACTTCCGCTTTGAAGGACTTTAAACTTTAGGGCTCTTTGAGTAGCCCACATGGGCGGAAACTAAACACTACAGGGGGATAAGTCAGTGTCTCTACCACAGAGGAGAGACAGGCAGCAATGACCAGACACTTCCTGTTCAAGACTGCCCACTCATCAAGCCCTGATTAGCTTTTGCATTAATGAGTGTATGATGAATATGGTAAATACAAACTTTCAATAACACTGGCAGTGTTATTCTGGCTTAGAAAGCCTCTTCAATCCATCAAAATTCTGCTTTCAAAGGCGGTCACTGCTGCAAACATTTAAAATCTCTGAGCAGGTCTGGTTTGTATTGGACAAGTTGGCAAGACGCATGTAAAACTGAGGTGCAATTTTAAAGCTAAGTTAGCTTTAATGCTCCCGCTTTCACAGTGCCCGCACATAATTAATGTCATAAATATCCTATGATATCTCCACTTCTTCAGGTTGTTAAACAGCTTCTGTCAAACAATTAAGAACTCACTTTGTCACTCATTGCACATCTATAAGAACAAAATACAGAAGTATGCAACACTTGTTCTCACATACTCCCCTTGTGGGAATGTAAATGTAAATAGCTTTTAAAATGGTCTAACCATATCTATATTTGACATGATTAGATATTTAAATCTCCACTGCTGAAATATAAGTTGGCTTCACAGGGAACTGTCATCTTACATCTCGGCTAAATAATAACCTAAGTTCATCTCTGCCAGTGCTTGATGCCCAGTGCAGGTTTGTCCGTGGCGTTCCCGTTGAGGCGTGACATGTGGTGATCAGGAGATAACATCATGGACCAGATTGCAGAGGCCATCTGGACGTTTTGGACGAACGTTTTTTTGGTGCTGACAGACGTAGGGAATCACAGACTGGATCAGAGTGTGGTGAGTATGGTGTTGAGTGAGCCATCAGAGATATGTGAAGCTACCGACCAAAGTCCAGCAACAGGAAAACATGCTGCGCAGCTGATCATTTGAGCTACATTAACTTAGAAATGTTCTATATTTTCTATTTTTATTTTTTCTAACACCCATGTGTTTCAGAACAAAAATCATGTTTGCTTTCATGTATGTGACATAACCAAGCAAAACTAAGCACGCCACACCTTGTATTCAGCAGACATAGACAGTGTCGTCAAGGGCACAGACAGAGAAAATAGTAGAAAGAACCAAAATAGTGTCCCATACTACACAATATTGGCAAAGCGGGGGGGGGGCATAGAAAACACCCATTAGATCTGACTAAAACCATATTCAACAACCCAATAGTGAACATTTTTTAATGGATGGGCAGACAGCAGCTAGTTAGAGCCTTCTCTGTCTGGAAAAAAAAAAAAGTCTCATTATTCTAGCTCTGAAAACACTGATGCAACTGACCTACATTATATCTTCATATCTTATTTTGGCAGCCACTAAGGCCGACTTGTGTTAATTTCCACTTCAGAAAGAGATACTTAGGATCATTTTCACAATGTTTCATCTTAAGCAAAAGGTACAGCAGAGAGATATGTAATCATATGATGAAAAGAGAAAACAGTCCTGGCAAAATACCAAATAAAACAAGGGCTCCATTCATTCACAGGTGTTGTTTTCTGTTACATATCTATCCTGTAAAGGGCTATGTAAACCAGCTGGAGACAATAAAAAATCCAGATACTGGCTGTGGTAATTCATTATGTTAAGCGTAGTGCCTTTCCTAAAGGTTTCCTGTCAGCACGTGAGAAGAAAATCATCACAGAAACAGCTTAAGCGTGTATGACTCAAGCCTTTAGTCATGCCATGTTAGCTTGCAAAAAATGTCATCACATTGAACAAATGCCAAATTAAAAGCCCTTCAGCAACCAGCCCCAAGAATTTGTCAGAAGCTGTTGTGGACATTTATAACAACAGTCAACCTGTTTAACTTGTGGGGTTAAATAACATCAATAGACACAGATCTCCACTAATTGGTAAAGGAAAAACAGTTTATCTGAGAGCTAATGTTAAACAAAGTGACAAGAAAATCACAGCATGTGCCTTTTTGTTTTCAATGGTGTAAATGTTCTTTGTTTAGGTAATTAGCTAGAAAAGTTAATCCAGCAGTGTTCTGTCTTCCATGCATGTTCCCAGCACATTTACATCGTTCCACCTCTCACTCAGGCTGTCACACACAGCACGCTCTATTGGCATTCTTACGCCGAACAAGGCATCATTAGACACACTTTTCATTCAGTGTTGTCACAACACATAAACCATCAGTCTGTCAGAGAAAGTGATAATGCTACTTTAAGACCTGGATCTGCAGACCAAAGTAATGGATGAAAGAGACACCCCCCACCAGTGCACATATCTTAAATTAGTACAATTCTCAAGTCCACTTGATCCACTCTGGATAACTGGACACCAATTTTATTTAGAGGAAAACATTTTAAATGTTTTTTGAGATGGATTGGATCAGTCAACTTCAAAAAGGATTTGTAAAACTGCTTCTGTACCCTGAAATGAAAGACAAAAGAAGACCTACTAGGATTGTGTTGGGTAGTGAGTGTGTGTGAGACACTCCTTTGTCCCATTGTGTCCTGTGAGCAGCATCCTGGCTGGACAGCACACAGACATTTACTCTGACCCACCCTGACCGGGCAACACATCAGCAGTCCTGTAATAGAACCCAGGCTTAATCAAACCTCTTTCCCATATTCTCTACATCCAAGAAGCTTTGTGTAAAGTTGTTCTATGGTTGTTTTGTTTTTCAGCAGTTTTCCACAAGGTAAATGACCTCCCGACACTAAAAAAGGCCACACATCTGGTTGTATTTGAGAAAGCAAACAAACATTGTAAGCCTGCTGCCACAGTTCGTAAACCAAATAGGAAGCTCCCCAGGGAAAGTCTATGCCAAGTCAGGTATTCATCCATCTTATTTATTCACCCATTTTCATATTCTAAAAAACATGCTGCACAGCTACTGCACCCAGTATCCACCCTGAGAAACTACATGTCGCAACTTTGTCCAGGTTGTGTTCTAAAAAGGACATTAGAGATCTCATGTTGCCGTTCTATTACAATTCAGGCAAGCCAGGTCACCCACTGTATCATATATCAGCCTGTTGACGAGCACTTCACAGAGCTTCTCACATACACAGTGGTAGTGTCTCTTATTTTGTGTTTGCTCCAGTCATAAAAAGACCCCTGTTAAGCAAACAGTGCATCTGAAAAGTATCTCTGCTCTGCATTCTTGGCATTGCGTGGTTTGATACTTGACACAGTGAAAACTACTGACTTCTGGTTCATGACTTTCTTACGTCCACACACCTTAGATTCAGAAGGACAACCAAGTCAACATTCACAAAAGCTGCCCTTTCACACTGATCATGTACTTCTCTCCTATGCTAATTCACAGCTGTAACATTTTTTTTTGACATCATGCCTCCGGGTGTTACAGTGGTTTAGACTTGTTAACTTGAATTCTTAAAATTCCTGCTGCAGTCTTATGCCTCAAAGAAATGGCTTATCAACGCACATGACTAAAAAAAGCACTAAGATTAAGTTGGAAACTGGAATTTACCCCATTTATGTAACACTCTGCATTGTCAAGGGTTAGTCTGGCACTGTGTGGCAAGAGCTGCACTGCAAGGTACCAATTGTGCGGAGTGAGATGGGAGGGTGCAGTGGCAAGTTAAAGCAGTGGTTTATGCATTGACCTCAGGTTAAGGTAATGCTACAGGTCTTAGAGTGCAAATGTCTCTGACAACAGGCACTGGTTTGGAAACAGACAGCCCACAAAACAAGTCAGATAAGTTGTTTTGAACTCTATCTAATCAAAAACATCTAGTATGATTAATCACACACACACACACACACACACACACACACACACATATTTTTATACCAAAATGTTTAGTTCTCTCTCCTTTGCTTCATTCCACGCCGGCATATCTGTTTCAACTTCATTTCACTTTCAGCATTTAAAGGTTTGATTAATCTGTGAATTATAAGATATAAGAGACTGTATCTGTATGCCATCTCTCAAGTCTTACTACGCAGCAGTAGAGAGTTTAAAGCCCAGTAATAATAAAAACTCCTGCAAAACACTAACATTCTGCCATTGTAACTGTTCTACCTGCTGTTAGGACTCCATGGGCTGTTTTTCCCCTTCACTCTTGCTATATACATGTGATGTGTGCCTGTGTTTGTATGACTTCAGTGGGGCTGAGGTTGCAGTGAACTAAAACCACTAGCGCGGTGGCCAAGATGAGAGTTAGAATCTGAAGCTATTTATACCCCCCTATCCCAGAGAAACTTCATGCTGGTCTTTCCCACCAAGTGGGGAGGGCCGGAGAGATGGAATGGAGAAAAAATAAAGGAAAGAGGTAGACACGGACTCAAATTTGGAGAGGAAGCTCAAGGCTTGCTTCCTGCATGTCTGTCTTCCTGGGCACCAGTCAGATAATGTTTTTGTATGAATGCATCGTGTCACCCCATTTGCTTAGCAAGTCTTGTCAACAGTAATGGCAGGTGTATTCAAAAGTTAACAGCAACAAAAGAGAAAGCGGTGTGAAAAAACTGCAGCTATAAAGTGTACATGCAGTCTCACACAGAAAAAAAACATGTATCCACACAAACACACATCAGTATTAGACATGTGTAATCTCACTTGTGTGTGGCCCAAAGCCAGGGTCACAGAGGGTTAGGCTTTCCAGATGTTTCCTATTATCCCGCAGCCTGACAAAAACCTTCCTGGTCACCCTTCTCTCAGCCTCACACTTCTCAGAATTAAGAAGGAAGGTCAAAAGCTGACTAATTTATTGCCCACACAATTCCACTGTTGTCCTAACTGGACAGGATTTACTAAAACATGGGTCAGTGTGTTAAAATAAAGCGACAGCAGTTAGCAAAACCTCCTTTTTATGGTTTTAAAAGAAAATCCCTCATGTCTACAGTGTATGACGCCACTGACCGTATTCCTGTCATAGCCAAAGATAGTCTACATTTTGGTGGATCATGACGGGGGAAATCCAGTTGCCTGGATTAAATCAACAAAGCGCTTCCCCGAAGAAAATCCCCACTAATCTATGGCACTAAGAAATTACCAATTCAGACACAAACAAGAAAAATTGCTTCAACAAAAGCCTTAAAATAGCATCACCATAAACTTGGAATTGAAAAAGGATTAGACTGCTTCCACTCCACCTGAAAGAGGCAATAGATTTGGAGATTCACATTGAAAACACTGAGCAAAATGAATCCTCTAATCCCTCTTTTCACACCTCCATCCCCCTTCTCACCTATTCTCCTCCCACCATCCCCAGCACATTGGATGATCTTGTTGGCGCTGGTAATTGCCAGTGAAGATGAGTGACATGCAGAATAGCTGAGAGGCCAAAGTCGGATAACCATCTCTTTTACGTGGCATTCACTTGCAGTCATTGAGATTGAGAGAAGTGATTCTGTATATGGGGGCTAAAGATCCAGGAGGTTGTGGAAGAATACATAAAGAGAGATGGAAAATAAATCAGCCATAGGGCAATAGAGAGAGATGTGGGCGGCCAACAGCGAGCTACCATTCAATCTTCCACTGTTCAATTTCTATCCTTGACATAGGGGGGAAATCCCCAATTAGACTGAGGAAAACAAAACTGATAAGAAAGAAGATGAGGGGGTCTACATAAAAAACTCTTGGCTATGGTAATGCATTTTGGACTTAAAATGTCCTGATATCTCCTGTGTGACAACAGAATATGTTACAGTGATGTATACATTAACAGTTTGTCATGCTGTAGTGTAAATTCACAGTGGCATCAGGAGACTAGAAAGCATTGCATCCTCAATCCATGTTGTGTTTTTAGTCGTAGGTGCAGTTTCTTCACTAGGGAAACATCTCTCACTGTCAAGCACCTACTTTATCCCTATCCCTGTTCATGTATGTCTCACAGAAAATGCCCATATTGAATGGGATTGGTTTAAAGAATGCCAATAAACCAGAGCACATTTTTCTCCCATCCTGAAATGCTGTGTAGACTAGCCAGACCCTCCTCTGTAGCGCTGTGGAGGAAGGTCTGGCAATGCAAAACTAATAAAAAGCAGACAGTCAAATATGTGAGAAAACATCCCTTATAAAACTAAGTCTTGGAAACACAAATAACTGCTTAGAGAACAATCTGATTCTATTCTATAACTAATCGCATTCTTCAACACTGCCTTAGCCTCTTCACACTGAGGGATTATGCATCTCCAACCCACCTACCCCCCCCATACTGACCCACTCTATATATCTTTATTGAAACCAAATGTTCTGACTTCCCACAGTCAGATTTCCCTTATCAACACCACAGTGAGCTGCATGGTGACAAAGCCTCAGCTCCCACTAAGGGAAGGGGAGCAGACTCAGCTGGACCCTGGAAGCAGAGCATGGGAGGTATTTGAAGACAATTGGTGTCGGTGGAGAAGGACTGATATTTTGTATTTCTCTTGTCCATGTACTCCCTTAGCAATCTAAGCCACTGAGCCAATGCCACCAATTCCTCCATATGGAGATTTTGGAATGGTCTAAATGCACGCACAACATATACAATGACATACTGTATAGGGTACATTAATACAGAGCAGCATTCTTTGGCATCAAGGCTTGTTTACACAGTGCCCATATGTGAAGATGACTAGTAATGAGGGCAATCTTAGGGATCTATTCTAGCCTACAGAAGCACTTGTTAACAAGATACATTTTATGATACATTAAAAAACAGTCTACCCGTTTTTAACGGTACAGGACAATGGCACATAACTGGCATTTCCTATTTAAATTAAAAAGGATGATTCATTGTTTTGAGTATTGAGTACCAGAATGTAGCATTTACAGGTATAAAAAGCTCCCAGACTTCGCTAATAAATCATGGGGGCTTTGTCTTTATCATGTCAGAACTGGGTTTGGGGGGGGATGAGATCAGAGCATGTCTCTCTCCTGCCTGGTCTGTCTTGTAACAGAAGATAAGAAATGGCTGCTTCCTGGTAACTGTGAAAGGAAACCGTACCACCGAGATTGGCCCCCAAAAGTTGTAGAATTTAAATTAATAAACAAGATCAGGCTTGGTTGCATGCATAATCTTGAAGCTGACTATTATATGGGTATGATCTGGAGAAAGTAACACTTGACTGAGTCTGTATGATAATTTGGTATCATCGTAACACTGTGCTAGTTTCAACTGTCTGTACAGATGAACAGAACTATTTCAAGAACTTACTTTGAGGAAGTTCCTTAACACATGACAGCACAGGAGAAAGAGGGAACCATGACCATGTTTTAAAGATGCTTGCATTCATTCATTCAAGAAACCAAGTAAAACATAACAATCAACAGATGCCTTGTCAACCTTCAAGTCAGTAGGGTGGCAAAGAAAGAAAGAAAAGCCTGGACTCCTACAGCTTTGGGTTATGTTTTGTAGCTGACTCTGACATTTGCCCTTGTTGTGGAGTGTGCAACAAAAGAGGCGATTTCCCTACAGCAAGCAATATAATAACGTCACATTAACGGTGTCACATTAAATGCAGCCGATGTGGAGTTCACCACACACTGACTTTAGCTGGAAGCAGAGACCACCTGCACTGTGCAAGCACGACAGATGACACGGCAAGGATAAGGGGAGGAGAAAGACAACAAAAATGACAAGGAGAAGTGACTAATTGAATAGTTTCCTGCAGGTGGGAGCCATCTATGCTGGCACTGTATTGGTGGCTGAAATGAGTGCGTAAAATTACCAGTAGCCTACGTCTATTTATCAAAGGCAGCAGCTGATGTACAATGAGTGAATGAGGAGCTGTGCTTTAATGGTTTCTTATCTCTGTCTGAGAAAAGGGAGGTGTGGTGACTGCTCATGAATATCGTTTTATTTGCAAAGCAAGTGTGGATTGAGCTTTCCGTTGATTAGTTTGAGCCTGAGCTTTAACTCACAATGAAGAGGTGTGAATGACGCCCCCCCCCCAAGCATTCATGCCCATGCAGAAAACATCATGCTTAAAATGTAACAAATCTGCATAGGAATATGCTTCTCACATTACATTCATATGTTCAATGATAAGATGCAGCAAATGAGACACCGCTACGTCTATGCGTAAAACATCTACAGAAGGATGTCCTCTCAGAATAAAGCTGTCAAATAAAAGTCTGCGTGGAGAAAACCACAGTATGCCGCTAACAAAGCCTGTCAACCAAAGCTGCAAGGTGTGTCTAACTCTGCAGAATGTTTATATTCTAGATACAAATCAGAGAAGCTACTCTGTACAGAACTTCACGCCAAACTCAATACACGTTATTGGTGGTTTATCTTCATACTCAGCAACTAAGCTGCAGCAGGGGAAAATAGTAAAGTATATTCTATCTCGCAACGTGTGTCATTTAATGTACTGTATATATGCCGAATTAAAGAGTGTAACCTATCATTTCATAAAATGTCACCAGTTGTCTAATACAACGCACGAGACGTGTATGTTTGTCAAAAGGAAAGACAAACTTGAATTGTAAAATGTATCATAGGGTTTGGCTTAATTTTCTTCCCGTGAAGGAGAAAGCGGAACGTGAACATATTAAAGCAACATGAAAGGTAACTTACCGACTGAAGGAAAAGCAATGTCCGAACATAGTCCCTCTCAGTGTTGAGTATTTCATTTAAAACACAAAGCCTGAGCCGCTGCTGTCGGTCTGAGTCCTTGGTGGCGTGGATACCGTTCTCATGATGACCGTCGTCCTCTTCCATGATGGTAATTCAACCCTCAGAAAGGTTGCTCACTACAGAAATACACTTCTTTTTCTAAGTATCCACACTTTGCTATGTTGTTGCAATTCAGTCCATCTTGCAGCAGCACGTTTTCCAAAACACTTACGAGCAGTGATGCGCAACGCAGCACACACGCCGTAGATAAAAGTTCACCAAAAGTACCAAACAACAAGCGGAGAGCCTGGCTGTGTGGTCGCAACACCAGCTGAGAACTAGCGAGGCAACAGTAGATCAGTTCAGAGTCAGACTGGAGAGACGGCAGAGACTGGAGGAGGAGAAGAAGGAGGAGGAGGGACCCAGTGCCAGAGACACAGACAGGAGACTACCTCACTTCTGCAGTGAGCACACAAACAAACAACACGTTCACAGATAGCTAGGCCTACATCTGTAGCCTACCCGAAGGTGGTTATTGTAGCTTTCATCGTAGTACTTCACAATATATGAAACAAGAAAATGAAACATATATTATAAAGTAAACTCATTATTCCACAATGACACTATTAATATTAAATGAGTTTCTCCAAAGGAAACCATAAATATATCATTACTAGCTAGAAATTACAACTACACTTATTTTAACTAAGCCTGCTTACTAGAGAACGCCTTAAACACTCTTTAAACCCAATATATCAAAACATGAAATTTAAGATTCAAACAAATTAGCTTACAGTACTGTTACACACTAAAGTACTAAACTGAGTCCCACAGTCACAATTTAGCATTTTTGCCCTTTTGAACAATGAATGTGACACATTACTGTACACATTGCAAACTTTAGGTGGAGATATATTGCTA
Source organism: Etheostoma perlongum (assembly GCA_026937815.1). NCBI lineage: Eukaryota > Metazoa > Chordata > Actinopteri > Perciformes > Percidae > Etheostoma > Etheostoma perlongum. Next base: position 24,502,371 of record CM049377.1, on the reverse strand, counting down.
AAATATTAAAATGGCAGCTAATATTTATGTTTACAGCAATTCAAATGTTAGCATGCCTCCCTAGTCAAAAAATGTATATGCTAGCAACATAGCTAGCTAGACAGACGACTTTCAGGTTTTATAAAAAATAATGTACCTAGACTTGTTTTAAATTAAGGATTTAATTAAGAGTGACAACCTTTAACGCTATTAAATATTTAAAATTTTAAATAATGTTTAGCAGCTAGCGCTAGCTAAGTCAGCTAAATATTTCGCCCACAATAGTATCCCACCTGTAGCTAGCGTTAGCTAGTGATTTTAAGAAGAAGGCGCCCTCTGGTGGATAGAGGTACTGTGCGACAGAGTCAAGTCCCCCCTGGCAATCAGAAAATGATTGTCGGTTGGGTTGGTTCAGTATTAATACGAGCTCAAATGGTATTTTTTTTTTCAATTTAAACCAGTTCTATGAACAGCGTAATGGCTTTCACCTGTCCTTGTTGGTGTATATATGGGTGCATTAAGTGCGAAAAGCCTTATTTATGAAGCTTACATGATACAACTCGACGTTATGGTAGACAGAGTAAAAAATAATATTTTCGGTTACAGCACGTTAATATTTCAATACAGCTTCAGGGCATGGAGGCGCACATGTACCCACTGGCACAGGTCTCGAACGTATAGTCTCGAACCGGATCAAGATTATATCCGGCTTGTTTCAATGCACTCATACACCAGACCACTGTTCTGCCACAGGCCACATTCATTCTACATTGTTATGTATAGCTTAAATTCTGCATTTTATTCAGGTAAAATTTTTGTTCTTATTAATTAAAGGCAATTGAGATCTAAATCTAGAGGCTAAGTTGCTTCTGGAGGGGAAACAAAGTCTATCAATTAAATATTAAAAGTAAAAGTGGAACTTAATTGTATTTCTCATAGGCATCCTGTTTACATAAAGTCAAATATTAGGAATGGGAAAAATTTAAATGTCAATAATAGTTTTAATTGATGCATGTTACATTCAATACCCATGATGCTCCCACACATAATTGCATACATAACTTTTCTTGCCAACTCAGATGTGGAATGTAACAACTTTGTAAATGCCTGACACTATCATATATTTACATATCATCCTCCGCTTCTGTACATGGCAAATCTTTAAATATGATCATACATCAGAGGAGTAACATAGGATACAATGTATGACTGATTGTATGTAGTTTCTTTGAAGCATATTTAATGTACTTTTTTCCTTCCAAATAAAGGCATGTGCATAAAGCACCGTCATAAAAAGTGAGTCATACAATTGGACATGATAGGTTAAAAACTCCATGACGCCTCTTCTTCATTCATATTTCACAAGATAAAACTTCCTTCAGCAGGGTTTTCTTTCAAAATGCACAAAAGTACAAAAGGACATGTAAGGTAACCAAAGGGAATAGAAAATAAACATAAAATGTGCTCAGTGCATTAAGACTTTCCAATATAACAAAGAAACTAGAGGTGTTTGCCCTGTTCAATCTCTGTGATAAATAAATTCACATTGTTACAGGCAGACAGTGAGAGGGCCTGAATCAAAACCAAAGTACAGTGTGAATAAACAGAAGTAAGAAAATAAAGTGAAACAAAAAAAGTTACTAAACGTGTGAAGGCAAAGCTGCACATTTGTTATCCAAACCAAATATATCTGACATGTTAAAGATTCTCTTTCTGGGTTTAAAATAAAAAAAATATTATAGCTCAGACCAGCCAAAATACTAGCTGTATATAATGCTGTTAGCTACATTGAGTGTTTTGGCCTTTGAATACATCACCAGCAAGACACTTCAACTGTGCTATAGTTGTGTTTGGTATTGGCAGATACTTAAAACCTAAAATGTCTTTGTGATCATTTCATATTAGCCCTGCAAAGATCAAATGCAAACTCTGGGAGCTCTGTAACTACCCTCACCTTACACCGAGCATTAGGAGAAAACTAGTTCTAAGGTTATGTCTTGACCGGGAATATTCTTTAAATTTTTAGGGGTCACTATTTGTAGTGTAAATTATTTGACTGGCTGAACAAGCATACATGTGGCCACGTATGTACATACAAACAGACACAGATTCCAGATTTTTTACACACGCACACACACACACACACACACACACAGTGGCTGTGTTGAGATAGGATGACTTTAAGACTGGCACAGAGGCCGTGCAGGTGTCAAAAATGACATCCACATACAGTAATGCAACATAGGAGTCCCAAAAATCATCTGGAAAATTAAAAATATATAAACAACGATATCTGTGTGCTCAGTCAGCTGCTGTGATGGCCAAATGTGTGTTCGCACGAGGAAGACTTTAGTACGTGTCTGCACTTAGATGACAATTTGTTGTAAAATTGGATCATGGGGTTGATGTCGTCAATCATTCCTTTGTTCTGTTGAAGCCACTTGCCTTGAAGCAGCAGTGATGTAATTTACAAAACTTTATTTTAACGCTTACATGTTTATCTCCTTGGCAAAAATCCAACCATAAATCTGTTTGATTAAAACAAAAACAGATATGCAGATCTGGATTTTGGACACAACTCTGTATTAACCAAACCATCATGAAATTCAACCATATCACAGGATTTAAAGGACAAACTTTTTACATTTTCAGAAAGGCCAACAGTGTAACTATTGTATTGCAGTTAATGACAAGCAGAAACTCTTTTGCCACAAAGCATGAACCTAAATGAGGCGACACAGTCACTGTTGAACCATAGCCAGTCAAACCTTCAATGAGTGTCTGCCACATAGAAATGCAGCTTTTTCCACCTTGGCATGGTTTTTGACACTTTGCTCTCAGAGTCAAAGGCAGACAGTGTTGATATATGTATTCATATAAATAACAAAACAGTACGGTATAAATATAAAGATTCTGTGTGTGCGTGTGTGTGTTTGCATGTGTGTGCACGCAAGTTGTAAATGGTGTAGGAGTATAGGACAAGAGTGTGTGTGTGTGTGTGTGTGTGTGTGTGTGTGTGTGTGTGTGTGTGTGTGTGTGTGTGTGTGTGTGTGTGTGTGTGTGTTCGTGCGCTTGTGAGTCAGTGTTAGGACAGGGCAGGGGGTGTTAGAGGTGAAGCTTTCCCTCCCCCACCTCGTGGAAGAGCGAGGTGTAAAACTCAGGCTCCAGTTGCTTGTTGCGGTAACGCTGGACAATCTCAGTTATTTTCTGCTTCCGTCTCACGTGAGGCGGGTTGTACAAGTCACTTTCCAGACGCTTCCTTCGGCACACGTTGATGACTGTTTGGCGCACGAGAAACCCTGGGAGGAGGATATAAACATAGGCCAGAGTGGTTAAATAGGACAGTTTTGAGACAGTATACAAAAGGAATTTCATGAAATGGATGAATCCTATGACAACTAATGAACTTTAAAAATGAGATAAAACTTAGTGAAGATTTAAAAAATGAGTAAAGGGAATTAAAAAGAAAAAAATGTTTTCTCTTGTACTCATGTTTTTGTAAAGCCAAAGCAACCATTAAACATAGCTTCCAACATTGCCATCTGTTGGCCAAGAGTGGCATTACATAGATAAAGGCTTAAAAGTATTTATTTTATGGTATTGCTAAACATTTCCACTTTCTCTTAATAGGACTGTAGCTTGTGTAGCGTATGTGCATGCTGATACAAGTTCAACTTGATACAAAGAATACAAATATAATAACCATAACTTATCCATTAAAAAAACAATATAAACAGAATAAACAGAGTTTGTTTCCCATGCATTTGAAACTCAAATGCAACCATGAAATATGAATGTGTGCATATTATTATATTAGTAAACTCATCAATGATCCTAATAGATTCCCTGTGGAAATGCTGGTATGCATTAAGATTGGTTGCCTTTTTTCTGATGAGGAAAAAAAGGATATGGGAATGATAGGGAGGGATAAACAAAGAGAGAGCCATGTGAGCCATTACCTAGTGCTCTGCGGCTGACCACCATGCCGTCCACCAGGGGATTCACCATGCCAAATTTACCCACAGCTCCATGCAGCCGGATTCTGAAGAGTCCCGTCTTCAGAGGGTGTATGAAGATCAGAGGAACGTCCTTTTCTAGTAACCCTGACCTGCAGCAGGAACAATTACACATATATTTTTTATTATTACACTGTTTTAATGCACACATTGAAGGATCTGACAGGATTACATTTTACTGGGATTGTATTTTATATTATTTTATGTGACAAATTGATTGATTGATAGAAAAAATAATGGATGATGAAGTAGTGGATTTACAACAAACTAGAACAATACATTAATACAAAAGATATACACCACATTTATGGATAAAGGTGTCATTTAGTGCCAGTAACATGTACCTTGACAGGTCAGTGTTAATATAGATATAGATTTCCACTCCACATAAAACAAAGTATGTAGGCAGAGAAAATGGGTCCATGTATGACTGGAATTCTTCTCTGGTGTTACTTTCAGCATTTTAATTGCACAAAAATAGTTTCTTTGTTTGCTTTGACAATAAGAAAATATTAATTTAACAATCTTCACAAATGCCAACCATCCTTTGTCTTTCAAGGAAAAATTAGTTAGGTCACTAATTAAACTGTTGTCATGTTGAATCATATCTCACACATCCAGACAACACCCTCTCAAAAGTGCCATTGTTGATTTGGTTAAATACAAGCCATTTAAATCTGTTTGACGCTTGTGATCCGTGGCCTCAGGAAATGTCAATCTATCACGGCCCTTACAATGGAGCTGCAGAGAAGCATGTTATCCCAGCCTTAAAAAGGGTGGCCAAAACAACTTGCATATGAATCAGTTGCACAAAAACTGAATTTTCCTTTAATCTACTTCTCACTTGTAACCGTTGTCACAGCTCTGCCAAAGTTTGTTTTCTCTGCCTGCTTTTGCACACACTGCATGTTGTACTTCCTTCCTGTTATCCTGCATGTGAGAGCGTATGCTGTTTTGCAGAAGAGTCTTTTTTGTCTTTTTCATTTTTGCACCTAATTTTGAACCATGTGTTCTTCATAGTGGCAGTAAAGTGTTTTGAGTGTAAACTTCTGAGTACCTGCAGGAAGTGCTGTTGCTCATGCTATTTTCCAACCCTGTGCTGGTTTCCGCCAAGAGATCAGACAATGGGAAGTTCTCTGAAAACAAACACAATGACATTCATATACCACAATCCACTGGTCACATACTCTTTACAGCCAGATTTTAAGACTATGAAGGCTGCATACTTCTTCGTAAAAAGTTTGGTTTGGAGTAACTTACTGACTGAACAAGAGAACATGCTACAAAAATAAACAGAATAGAATCTATCTATCTCAAATTACATGACATGATGTGCCTACCGATATCGTCAAAGCGCTCCACCCAGACCACAAACACCTTTGTCTCAGGACCCAGTGGTGGGAAAGACTTTCCAGTCGATGATCTCTTCGTCTTTACCAAAGGACTCAGCTGAAGAAATAACACAATACACAGCGAGTTTAAGCAAATGCTACATAAAACACTTATAAATCCTAATCAGTGCTCTCTGCATACAGTTCAAATACACCAACATAAGCCAAATTTACCTTTTTGGCAGACTCCAGGTTTTCAGAATGGTTGGGGAACAGCTCCAGTGTGAGATTGGGTTGTTTGTGTAAACCAGGCATGACGTCTGTGTTAGCGTCAGCCTCCACTGTGGAGTCACTGTGCACTGATGACTCCTCTGGGAAACAACAAAGAACAAATGGCAACTCTGTCACCCCTGAATCCCTGACTGGGTTTTTATCGTATATCATATCTATCAACCCATATTTAAAGGTAGTGATGACTGACCAGAATTTTCTGTTAAAGATGGAACAACAAAGGCAATCTCTGTTAGAGCATCAGCATAGTATAAAACTTTCTTCTCCCCATTGTACACTGAACCTCCTGTGTCCTCCGGAGTAGCTGCGTCCTCTACATTGAAAAAAATAAGAGAAACAATACCCAACATATAGATAAGTAACAGATGCAATGATCTGCATTCGTCCAAAATCTTCCTCAGATCTAATGCAGTAGTTAGCTTCGTAGCTTACCTGTTTGTTGTATATCATTGCTGTCGGAGCACGAGTTGAGGGTCCAGCTGGTATCCAGGTGTCCCGTCCACCCTGGGTGGCGTCCCACATCAACAGGCCAGCCCAAGGACATCAGGAACTCCAAGAAGTGGGGCTGGACACTGGACGATGACTCCACATTCCTCAGGATCTAATTACCCCAAGCACACATCCATTCTTATTTAAAGATTATTCTACACATATTAAGGTTAACATCTGTATGTTAAATTCAAGCCATTTTATTCCATTTAAAATACAAGTCAAACGTGTCAATCGTTAAACCGTATACTCTTTTACAGAATCTGTTGCGAGTTCCCTTACCTCAGGGCTGCTTTTCTGTCCAGCCCTCACATAGAAAATAAAGACAGTGTCAAATGGTCGGCAAGGAAGCAGGTCCAGGTAGCTTATGTCATCAAAAAACCCTGGCAAGGATGACTCCAGGCCAATCAGATGAGGAGGTAGACGGCTGTTGTTGGGCTCCTATCAATAATAAACAAATATACACACATTCTATATTAACGATATTAATATCTAATTAATACTTTATACATTACATCATAATTATCAATATAACTTTTTTGCATCATTCATTCCACAGACCTTGACGTACAATATGTAATTTTTTGCTGCTAGTGGTCTCTACAGAGGTTTCTCAATCAAAACACACACTTTTTGATGATATCGTGAAGTTGCTTAGACACTTAGGAGGTGGATGCATTATTGGGCTCTAGGTGCCCATGCAATGATTAAATTCACTCAAACGTTCAACCTTTGTTCTTTTGACAAATATACATTTTGAAAACAGGCTACAAAAACTTATACATCATACAAATTATATCTTTAAATGGAATCACAATGCAAAAGTACCAATTAAAGTTAGGTATAAGTAGCTCAAGGACTTATCTGGAATATCAGAATTTGGCATAAAATGATTTTTGCAACTTTAATCCAAGAGACTATCTCATCGGTCCCGATCAGACAAATGATACCAACCTTGAGCGCCTCCAGAGACAGAAAGCCAAAGTGGGAGAGGAAGAGGCGTGCTGTCTGGAACTCCTGCGCGGGTGGAGGGGGTTTGCAGTCGGTCCGTGGATCAGGGTAAAGCTTGGACTTCCAGATCTCCTCACTGTGTCGCTCCAAGGCGTTCTCATACTCTATCTGCTTGGTCATCAGAATACGAAGCTTGTCATGCTGAAGTTCCAGCTGAAAAGAAGAAGGGAATAGGGCAATTTTAAGAGGCTTGGCTAATGAATGGCACTCGACTGCATGAACCCAGCCTTAACCCACAACGACCACATGGATGGCACCTTCCGAAGCTGATGTGAAAAGAGTCAGTAGTGTGCACCAGTGCTTTAAAACATTTAACTGGAGAAACCATTTTATTAGCAAAACCTGTACAATCTAATACAATCCAGTACAACAGCTCTTCAACAAATTCAATTATTTTTAAAGCTTATAATGTTCATTTTCTTAACATTGTGTCAGAGTGCTGTTGATTCTGTTCAGCGGCCATATTTCAGATTGTGGTTATGGTTTAAGAGCTACATATTATTTGAAGGGTATTGCATTGGATTGAGAAACCGCACATCATCTAAGATCCTTGTGTTTTCCAAGTAACCAGAAGATTTAACCCTTTTTTCCAAGAGACACCCAAGTGGAATTTCATCTATTCAACAACTCACGTAGGGGATATTACTTATCAGTGCATTTGTGGCTCTCGAATCCTCCTGCCAGCCCATACAACACACCTGAATTTGTATAATAGCAAATATGAGTAAATTTAGTTATTGCGTGGCTGTATTTTAGCCATGACAACAACCATCTTGTTTTGGCTTGTGCCCAAGGTAGAATCATTTAATTTGTAATGAGTCATATAGTGGTAGGGTTCAACAGGATGTCAATCTCACCTCTTTACTGACAATGTCATCCAAGTCAGGAATACTGACATCAGCTTTGACAAGAGGTATCTTATCCACCTCTTCAGGGAAGGGCCTCTGCTTGACGTTGTACTTGATACCCACCCCATTGTTGGGTGTTGGACGGCCCTCGGGAACAAACACCTGCTGTAAAGGGAGCGAAGTAGACAGATATGGAGCATAGTTCCATTTTCAACTAAACAGATTGGAAGATTATACAAAAGCAAGACTCTAGCATGCCATTTTAACAACATTTCTGAAGTGGTACTGGTTTGGCATTGTTGTCTTTCATGATGCAGTAAACTAGTGTGATCTTACCCTCTGATTGGCCCAAGCTCCTCTGGGCTGGTGGAAAAGCTGCATGGTCCAGGCATGTCTGCCAGCCGTCCCTCGTATCAAAACGGTCACTGATGGACTAGGGTCTGTGAGGACAGAGATGCTCTCATTTACGGAGAAACAGGATGGCCTGCAGGTAATGTAATTTACTTTCACGGTGCTTGGTACAAGGCGGGTGATACAGTCTCTACGTGTACATTCAAAATGAACTTAGTAACACCTTAATCATTGTTAATATCTCAATAAACTGGTATTAAGTCAGAGGACAGATGATGAGCTACTGACTCTGCTCATTGCCGAGAGGTTGCTCCAGCATGGCGAGGATGACTGAGTTGTCCAGGACAAAGTAGCGGAAGTTGCTGGCTCCTGTGGCACCGAGTCTGGCAAACCGAATCAGGGTGTCTTCATTCAGCAGGCTGCAGGTGGAGGCAGGCCCGCTGGGAGAAGGGAAGGCCCCCAACACCTGCATGATACTGGGAAACAGCAAACGAGGTCAATACTGACAAGGCAGTTTTACTGCCTAATAGTTGTATTAATGCTGTGTGGAGGTTCAGCAGAAAATCTGGGGAAATCTGGTTCATTTTATGAGCAGTAAAAATATTTTTTGAAAATATCCAGAAATATCCATGTCTAGAAGTGGCTGCTCTTTGGTAACAGTCAACAGACAGACTGATGTTTGAGTAATTTAGAATGTTACAGCCTTATTTCAATTTTTTTTTTCCTCAATTCTACACACAATACCCCATAATGATAACATGAAAAAAGTTATTTTTTAAATGTTTAGAAATTTATTAGAAATAAAAAACGAAAATATATATAACAAAAAGTATAATAAAAGCATTCACAGCCTTTGCTCAATACTTTGTTGTGGCACCTTTTACAGAAATTACTGCCTCAAGTTCTGGTGGTTTCAAACTTCTTCCATTTACGGATGATGGAAACCACTGTGATCATTGGGACCTTTAAAGCAGCAGAAATGTTTCTATACGCTTCCCCAGATCTGTGCCTTGAGACAATCCTGTCTCAGAGGTCTACAGACAATTCCTTCAACTTCTGCTTGTTTAGTGTCTGACAAGCACTGTGAACTGTGGGACTTGTGACTTTCCAAATCATGTCCAATCAACAGAATTTACCACAGGTTGTCTCCAATAAAGCGGTAGAAACATCTCAAGGATGATCAGTGGAAACACAATGTACCTAAGCTCAATTTTGAGCTCGATCGCAAAGGCTGTGAATACTTCTATACTAGTGATTTCGTCCTTTTTTGAATTTTTAATAAATTTACAAAAATCTCAAACTTTATGTAAGTTGTCATTATGGGGTATTATGTGTAGAATTTTGAGGGATAAATAAATGTAATCCATTTTGGAATAAGGCTGTTACATAACAAAATGTGGAAAAAGTGAAAGGCTGTGAATACTTCCCGTATGCACTGTTCTCTTCTCTGTCGTTGTCATAAACTGCTGTCACCAAACTACACCACCAAACTGTAGTTTCAGGTCCATACTGAAGAAACGTTTTTGGAACCTCACCAGGACAAAGTCGCCTCAGCAGCATCCTTAACCCTCATTGAAGCTGGGTTGTGCTCCTTCTCCCCTTTGTGTCGGACTTCCTGTTCCTGTCGGGACTTGCTGCCAGAGATTCCCAGCTCCACAATCTCCAACACCTCTACCAAACAATCCTGATCCAAAAGAAAAAGTGGTTGGGGATTGAATCTCAGAGCAAGAGTGCATATTTCTCTTTCACATAAATGAGGCTAAGACTTAATAAAATTCAGAGTAATTATTGTATCTAAGAGAAATGGCAAAGTTATGCAGTTTTCTACAAGTTCTTGGTAGAAGTTGAATTTTACCAAATACAATTCTATTCCTCTCGGACCAAACAAAATATCTGAAGGAAATCTTAGTTCAGTCTTTAAACTTACCTTCTCATCCAGCATGTCAGGGTGTTCTGTAAGCCACACACAGAGAAACTGGAAGGCAGCTACAATCATGGAGTGGAGGTCTCGGGACTGAAGAGGAGCAGGACGGCTACACTGGTACACGATGTACCCACATATAGAGCTGACAGCACGTTTACGGTCTGAAGAGTCCACTCCCACCTTTACCTGGTTAAGACATATTCAAAGAATACAGAAAAATGTATTACATGAGCTAGATTACAAAAAAATGTTGTGCACTTGTTCTGTAGGCTTGGGTGCGTAAGTGATTGGTTGTTTTACTCAATTAAGACACACTTGACTATTTGCAAAATATTACTAAAAAGTTTTAAAGTTACGGAACTAGCATTTATGTCATTTCAATAATCTCTATGAAACCTCTGTTACCTTTGCCTCTTCTTTCTCTGCTCCTCAGGATTCTCACAGTGTCATATATTTACATGTTATAGCCAATTACTGGCTATTTAACTAATGTGACCTTATTTAGAAACTGAAACATCTCATAGCAAGTGCACCAGTTAACTTCTTGAATAGAGGTTTTTCTGCAAACCTTGGTCAAAACAGCTGTGGTTTTATAAAGTGATAGGGTTGTTGTTGATGTTGTTGTTATAGAGCAATGCAATGGCTTCTGCTGGTTGAGATATGAGTGAAAGACATACAACAGTCTCACCATGGCCTGGCCAGCTTGTAATGAGTGTAGATTGTTACACTGAGTCTCTTTGCTGTTTACCTTGGCGAGCCCAGCCAGCAGCTCCAAGGCAGCCAGTGAAATGCTCATGTCTTGCCTCCACTGGGAGTTAAGTCTCTGAGTGACCAGATGAATGCTGCGCACCAGCAGGCCTGCCGCCGTATCTGGAAGAGCTAGACCATATAACACCCCAAAATACCAAACACCGCAAAGAATAGAGCAAAGCATGATTCAGGCAAAACAGCTAAGGTATGCAGGACAGCATGATAAAACGTTCTGGATGCAGTTATTAATTATATCTTGGTATTAAAAACATGCATTAGAATTGAGTTTAAAAGAAGTACAGCACACAATGTTTAGATAAATTCAGATAGACTAGAATATAGAGAGTAAATAAATAGGGCTGAGCGATAGAGTTTTGATTTTGAAAGAAAATAAAATGTTATGTATGATATAATCAAACTGGACTAAACTAATTACAAGGCCAATGTGATAAAAATCCAGACAGTTAAAATTATACTTCATATTTAATACACAATTAAATTAATCATAAACACACTGTTATTATCTCATGGGTTTTCTGTGAAATAATACCGTGTCAAATTTGTAACATAAAAGAATGGAATTCTTAGAATATGTGGAGCTGCTTCATGTGGAGCTGTCACTTATAAAAGAGGGTATTAAAGACAGCAGCATACAGCAGCTTAAGATTACGGTTCGGTGCCGGTTAAAAAGCTCAGTAGTGAATGACATGCAAACGTACTGAGGGATTCTGGGTTTTTAGCTGAGGTAGACCACAGAATATGAAGAACGGTGCATGTGGATTTTGGAGTAACTGATAAATATTCTTTCTGTTCCTTTACATATTAAAGAAACTTTAAAGAAAAGAAGCTCCAAAGTGTTCATTTTAGAATGGAATTTGGTGTGGTGGTAGAATGGGTTTGCAACCCCTGCCACAACAAAGCAGTCAAAGTAGGGTAGCGTATGTAACAGCTGTCTCTAGACCTCTGCCCACTCTGAAGTCTTGTTTTTACTGTCCAGTACTGAGCCTCACAACACAATGTCACCGTCCTGTCCCACAGGAACCCACCCTCCCATTTCCTGTTGGACAAAGTCGCCGATAAGCAGCCCAGTGTTTAGTGAAAGTAGATATAAACTTGAGGGCAAAATGAAATGAGAGCGGCTATTATTTATAAAGATCGCTCAGCCCAATTAAAGAAAGACAAAGTCTTTGAAATGATTTTGATTAGGCAACCAATCAATCAGAGAAAATTATGCAAAGAGCAGGAACTTCATACATAACAGTGCCACAGCATCACAGCAAATCACTTGGTATCACCTACAAAGACATTTTACCCAACGCTTCTTAACTCTGAATACCACTTTAACCACGTTAGCTATAAAGAACAAATGTGTTAAATTCAATTAGTTTTGCATTGATCAGAAAGAAGGTACTTATCACTGGAAATAATGTTCCAGCATGTTATGCACAATCTGACCAAAGCTGGCACCACTGTGTTATTTCAGCGAGCACAAGGATATTAGTTTATACAGAGAAGCTGTGTGTCTTACCGTAGTCTCGAAGCAGGGCCTGGGCAGGACGCTCAGAGTCTGGGCTGGTGGCCTCCGTGCTTCCCCCACTGGTGAAACTAATGCCACTGTTAGTACGGCTGTGACTTTGACTTCTCACAGTCATGTGGCTCCCATCAACACTCCCCTACAACCACAGAAACAAAGCAATATTGATGCCTAGTGCTTCACTCTGCTTCTAGCATTATAAAATGTTAATCGTTAGATAACAGCAGTGATCTGAGTCTTACTGTTTCAGTCTGTGCACCTATGGACTCCAACAGTGCCGAGTCTTGAACAATATTTAGCATTGCACCTGAGAGTGGAGGGGTGTTCAATAATTAAACAATACATAGAATAATAGACTCCAACACAGTCAAAAATGGTTTAACTAATTAGATAATTAAGAAATGAAGAAGCCAGTACATACCCAGGATGAGCTGTGTGTTGGTGGTGTCAGTCTCAGTCTGTAGTGCTCCTATGAGGACATTGACAAGACGTAGCCTCAGGGACAGGAAAGACACAGGCTGGTCATGAGGCCACCCATCCTCCTCATTGAACTTTCCTTCCAACAAAACCTAAAGCACAACAGCAACATGGTAAAGAACCGAGCGAACGTGTTTTTAACTACAAGTGGCTTTATGGTACGGAACTGTACTACTGAAATGTTTCGACAAGGATTTCACATAAGCTGCAATGACAATATATGATTCAGTTCACACTGCAAACCTAGAAACATACTAAATGCTGCACTTGAGTGGTAGATAAAAAAAAAAAAAGTGCAGATACCAAAGCTGTTACCTCTGATTTGATGTTGCCAAAATGATGTGGCAATGACAGCATGGCAAGCAGGATGTTTATAGAGGCTCTCCTCAGGTCGGTAGGATTAACATACATCTTGAATTTGGACAGCTCCCTGTTAGAAAAAAACACATCTCGTGTATGTACTTCAAGAAATATTCTTAAACCCTCTGAAGATAAATCTCACTAAAATCATATGATCGGACAATGTTATCCAGTAAACACAAGCTGCTAATTAAATGGTAACCAATCCCAAACCAGTCTAACCTGTCTGGTACAATAGTCTCCAGGGCAGCTATGAAGTAGGGCACCACCACATTGATTCCCTTTAGGTCAGTACAGAAGAGAGAGGACGAGTTGAGAATGATAGAAGCCAGAACTGGTCTGCAGATAAAATCAGAGATCTGGAGACCCTGAATCAGGACCATGTAGAACCTACCAGGAAGAGAAAGAGGAATACTTATGGTTTAAAAAAGTTTGAAAAAAAATTGTAACATTCGACGAGACTAAAGCCATGTCCACAGTTAGGTTCAGGCTTTCATAAAAAAAAAATTTCATGATGAAATAAAAAAACTCTTGACTAAGTTACCTGGACAGGTATACAGGCAAAATATCTTCTCCAGTTTTCTTGCTACAGTAGATGCGGCAGAGAGTCCCGCAGGCCTCAGCTCTTCCTGCCTCGTAACTCTCTGGGAACTCGTTGGCGTCAAACATGGGGTTGGACACCATGGAGTCAGTGGACATTTGGGATCCCTTCCTCCTTAGCTCCAGACCTACTTGAGTGGCTATTGCTGTAGAGAGTGCAAAAAGACAGAGAATGAAAGGACCCTGAGTTGTAATTTGGTCAGTAGTATACATGCATGTATGAATAACAAGCAAACATTGAAATGCAGCTACTATATGCACACTAAAATAAAAGAAAACAGTAAAAAATAATTTAAAAAAGAACCATAAAGCAGATATTTAAATCGCTACAAGATCACAATATAATAACAACAAGAGAAAACAAAGACTTCAATGACTGCAAACACACGCTCACATTTAAAAGCACAAAGGGAACTGAGACACAAAGATTTTGCCATAGAGGTTCTACCTATCACTGGTACAAAGTATGACCAAGTGTAGTGTGCTAGTAATAAAATGTTTTAGCTGCAAGATCACATTGCAAAATCCCTGTGTCAGCTCCCTCACTGTTGCAATTATATGACTGTCAATCAAAGAACATTCACTTCATGCACTGAGGCACCAAACCAGTAAAATCAAAACTCAAGTGAACTGACAATACAAATGATAAAAAAAAACATAAAAGCTGAACTTGAGGGGGGTAAATAAATAAACTAAATAATAAGGATTAGTGTGACCCAAGGGAAAAGAACAATGGGAACTTAAAACAGGGTTGCGTTGTCACAAACTGGCAACGTTATGGTTGAGACAAGTGGTCAGTTGGTGAAACCCATTCCATCACCTTTGGAGAAACGCTGAGAGAACGCTGGTGAACTTTTATATATGACAAGCAGTGGGAACAGAAAATGGCGACAATGGCGATGATCATGAGGAACTTAACTAAAAAGCAGGAAGACTTGTCAAGAAACGCAAATTAAGTGAGGAAAAAAAGCTGCTGTTCCTACTTACAAGATTTATAAGAAAGGAGAATTTGGATAAAAGAGGCTGCAAGATAACAGAAATAGTGGAGAGACACAAAATCAAAGCAGATCCAATATGTTGGGATCAATTCATATCAGGCATGAATTGTGTGTGTTTTTTTTGTTCTCCTCAATACATGACTTTTGACCCATAACAACTCTTTAACATTAATCAGACATGGTAGACACGTGCAGAACACTACATCCAAAAGAGAAAACAAATGGAGAGCCAATGACCAGCCAAATTTATTACGTATTTTATGGTTGTCATTGACTCCTCTAGCGATGATTTTATCAATAAAATGGCTGTATGAAGTCCTTAACATATGATTTTTAGCTAGGTTTATATAGTTGGTAGATGTAAATGGATTAGAATCAGATGGAAATCTCATACCAGGCCACTTCTAACCAAGCCCTCCACACACAGAAGGGCCCAAAGAAGTTTTAGAGAAAAAGGTGAAAAAACAAAAAGGATATCCCAACGACATACAGTAAAAAATAACACCAAAAAAACAGATAACTCCACAAAAACACGTACTTATGAACAGCAACAAAACACCTACCTGCCCATGCATAAAAGAAAATTCTATTAACCATTGCCCCACTTCTTACCGGTCATGCTGGGGTCTCGGCTGAGGCCGCTGTGGAGCTTACAATGGACCAGTGCAGCGTCGAACAGCCACTGGCCAAATAGATTGAGGATGCTGTTGACCTTTGGCCACGCTGGGGCCGGCAAGGGCCGAGTCTCCCAACTGCTCTGGTTGGGGCTGGAAAGCAGGGTCGGGGAGGATGAAGTTTGTTGCTGCTGCTGTTGCTGCTGGGATGCTTTGGTTGGTTGAATACCACTGCTCTGCAGGGTGGGGGGGGATATAGGAAGATATCTGAATAGGCTGTTGACAACATGACTAGTGTAACTAATAATTTATTTGATATAGCACCTTTAACAGATTCACAAAGTGCTTCACACAATACATATTTTTTTTAAATACAGTAGAATCCAACAAGCAAAAACAAAATACAATATCAATAAAAGGTAAAAGTTACATTAAATTACAAACATGAGACAAAAGCGAGTTGAAACAAGTTTGTCTTCAGCTGCTTTTTAAAAGTGTCAACCGAGACTGCGGAAAGTAAGTTAATAGGAAGGGCGCTCCACAGAGTCGGAGCTACCACTTCATAGGAACGGTCACCTTTAGTTTTCATACAAGTGCGTGGGACCCCCAGTAATCCCTGGTTTTAAGACTTGAGTGACGTGTTAGTAATGTATGGACGGAGCAGGTCAGATATATAAACAGGTGCCTGACCATGCAATGCTTTTTATATGTAAGAACAAGAACTTTAAATTGGATACTGAACTTGATTGGAAGCCAACGTAACAAGGAGAAAACAGGAGTGATGTGCAACATCCTGCTGGACCTGCTCAACAGCCTTGCAGCAGAGTTCTAGACCAGTTGTAAACTGTCCTGGGACGACTTGCTGAGACAGGTGAAAACGGAGTTTCCGTAATCAAGCCGGTATGATACAAAACCATGAATGATCATCTTAAATTCAGATTGCAAAACCACGGCTCTAATTAACTAACAGACCACATACAGCAAAGGTTAGGTAAAAAGAAGATTTGTTGAGATTTCTTCACTTAAATAGGACAAAACAAATGGCAGGAAAGGTGATCCACACACTGACTTGGACAAGTGTAGTGTATTCTTCCTTAAAATCTCGGCTAGTGTAGCTTTATAGAGGCACCAAAATGTGTCACAAAACTATCAGCCCTGCTTTGTTTATAGATCGACTTCAAACAATGTTATAGGATAACTAAACTTTTTCCAACTCTGCACTTAATATATTTTTATGTTAATGTAACATTTGAACTTACAGTTGAACTCTTGCTTGTTGTTTTGGTGACCACTGTATGCCGTTGCTTGCGGCTATGAGGGGGGGTGGTGTTGGTGATGGAGGGGGGTGGAGACATACTCATTCTGTTGACTGGGGTGGGCGGGGCACTGTCAGCTCTGGGACGTGATATACCTGTTGGCAGGAAGGTAAAATGAGCTGGGACTAAAGTTAGTGTTCTTCCACCCACAGCAGGGAGTAAACCGATTTTTGATTAGCAAACAAGACACACATTTTCATTCCTCCACTTTTCCAGACAACAGAACTTGTTTTGGTTAAATGTAATAATTTGAAGCCTTTTTCCAGTTGCTAATGTTATGAGAGAGAGAGAGAGAGAAGAAAATAAAGTGGCTTCAGAGTCTGTGATTGATCATGGACAATTTTCATCCGTAGACATGCAAGACAATGGTTAGAGATGAATCAGCAATAGTTATCTATCCTTCTTGATTTACTTTGGTACCCGCAACAGACCCCTTGTTGAAGATCTTGTAGGTTAATCGGAATCATTTTGCTACGACAAGACTAAGCCCAGTTGTTAATATCATCACCACCAATAAATAGACTCCATCATATGCCCATCTCATTTTATGATGCATCAGCTAATGTCTGTACCATGAGAGGGCCGCACTTGACAAAAAGAGACCACCTTCTCCCGTACATCTCTCTTTTCAACAGAGACACCTACGGTGTAAAGAGAAAAATCACACTGACATATTTCTATTCAAATGTTTCAACAGGGACTACTGACTGACATCCTCCATCTTGATTTTACTCAGGAGTACTGCAAGAATATCAACTGGAAAGGAGTAAAACCGTTACAAGAAATGAATGCTTGGAATTGCTGTTAATAGTTTAAATGCCTTTCATATTATTACATATTACAATTTTCACTACTAAATTACTAAGTTTCCTAATTACTATAATTTACACTTCTGTGTACACTTTTCTAAACAATACAGGTGTTTTATATTTTTGAATGTATTTTTCCTACCCTCCAGTCACCCATCGGTATCCTTTGATTTCATTACAGTAGGAAAATGTACTTGCATCAACTGTACAATTGCTTGAGATCCCAATAAACACTATGTCTGCTTTTATTTTGTTGTCAAAGTAACATCTCTTTTGCATGTACTAGAGGACAGGCTTTGAAAATCTATGCAGTCTAATCATTTAACAAAAGCAAAAGCATGTTGAATGTAACAGGTTACCCTACTAAAGCAGGTAGCTGCCTAGGAGGTAGGAACAACAAAAAAATAAAACATCATTGGAAAATGAGCAGTAAAGTTTTGTTGCAATTTTGAAAAAAAGGTGCAAAACAATCTAAGCTTTTCATTTTCATTCTTACCTAAGAAGGCATCCACTAAGCAGCTGATGCCCCGCATGGCCCTGAAGAAGATTTGGGGTAGCTGTTTCAGACATGGATGCAGCACCACTTCATGAGGGATAGTGCTGGAGTTAAGAAACTGTTCCTGAAATTTTGGAGTGGTGCTCACTATCGCAGGGTTGCTCAGGTCCACTGGGTTGCTAATAGAAACAGAGAAACCATGCAGATTTATGGATTAAGCCAAGAGTCTTCAAAGTTCTTTAAGCCAAGAACCTTTTAACTGAAGGAGAGACAGAGCCGGCACCCCCTACCACATATATTGTATTAAATTAATTTGCATATTAAACTGGGCCTACAATAACGTGTAGGGCGGACTAAATCCTTTGAAAATGTATACCCATTTTTTGTATATAATACTAAGCTATTAAAATAATAGTTGTTGTCATGGTAAACATGGAACAGTGAATCCTCAGGATGAACCGTATCTGTCCATCTTAGTGACTACCATACCTATAGGCCAGTTAGCTTATCATCAGTGAGGTTGTTTTCTAAAATAGATTGATTTATATTTTCTGATAATATGTCGGATTTATGTTAAGACATTTCATTTTTTTTTTTTTTTTTTTTTTTAACTTTAAAAAAATTTAACTATAATTTGGTGCCCCCCTGCAATAACCCCTGTTGAAGATCTCTAGATTAAGCAAAAATATTTTTTTTTTTAACATGAGAGTACATAAAGAGAATAAATATTTGATGGTAAGAGGGAGATATGAGGTACTTCATCAGCTCCACTCAGTGCTACAGCTTCACTTTCTTTTACAACACATGAAAAACATCTGTGTCCATTAGAGTTAAATTGGTGTTTTTTCAGGTTATAACCCAGGAAAATGAGGATTTATGCACCTAAGCATGTGGAGAAAGCGATACCACGTCTGTGCCACACAGTCATTGTCCATCTCTAAAGGAATCAGGCTGGCATCTTCATCAGGAACTTTAAAAGGTGGGAAAGATGGTCCATGGGTAAAGCGCAAGAGCCTGGATTGAAGAAGTGAGACAGGAATGTACAGATTATCACAAACATCAGTAGAGAATACACTGATTATTTTATTATTTTCCTATTGTCATTGTTACAACCATTAATATATTTCCCACTTCAGAGGCAACTACTCTTAGTTTAAAATTAGGTTTGCTTCCCCTCTCTGTAGACACAGGAGTTAAACTGGTTAGACAGGCCAAGTGCCCAACTATCTTAATACTCATCAAACAACTTAACAATAACCAAAATCACTCTCAGGGACAAACTATATAAAACCTTTTTCAGCACTAAATCAAAGTTGAGTTGCCTTTCTAACCTGGAGGTCAGGGCACAGGCCACTCTGCTCCACTGCTCTACAACAGGAGGGTGATGTCTCCAGTTAGCCAGCATCTCCCTTGCTGTTTTCCAATAGGGTGGCGTGGGAAAGCAGCGGGCACATGCCAGTAGCCAAACCTCAAACAGCACTGCCATTAACTTCTCTGCAAGTTTCTCTGCCACCCCAACTGAAAGATGTAAGCGGATTAATTATATTAGTAATCATCATTCATAGCTAAGTAACTACAGCAAGAAGGACGGAGCGGGGCATACCTCCAACTGTGGGCGCAGCAAGTAATGTGTCATTGATGCGAAGAAGAAAGAGCAACAGCACCTCCCAGGTTTCCCTCACCATGGAAACAGACTCTCGTGCCAATTTCTGGACTGCAGTCAGAACCTGCTGGCAAAGCCTGATGTGGTTCAGACTGTGGTGGTCAGGCCTAGAGGGAAAGATGGAGTGAAATGAGGGGATAGAGAGGAAATCAGAGAGAGAGTGTGAACAGCAGTCATTATAAGTGACATCAATAGTCAGAGATATTTGTAGGGAGACAAACAGCCACAAAGACAAATGTATGTGACAACAGCTAACGGGAGATTAAGGATCTGTGAACATTTCTAACATACCTTGGTACAAAGACGTTGTACAGATGTTTGAGGATGGTCTGGACGTACATATTGGGCTCCTTGACCACAGGCTGAGGCATTGAGTCCCTGGGTGACACCAGGGCCATCATCCAGTCTGTGTACACATCCACACACAGCTTGACAGTGTCCCCCTCAAGGGGGAGGGTGAGGCCATAACACAGCACCTCCATGGTCCATTTCACCTAGGAACCAAACCGTTTTCATCACTTTATGTGAATGTTTTTAAGTTATGAGTTATTAGTTCACTTTGTAGCATTTCACTATGTAGCATATTGCTGTCAAGGAGTCCTTTATCCCAGTGCGCATGCCCCGAAGACCATGACAGCTCCCAAAACATATTTCAACAATGCCATATTCTGAAAGTGCTTATTTTGATATAATACTGTTGCTTTGTGTCAGACTGCACTATGACAAGATGGAGCAAAAGCATTTAAGAACATCTTGTTTACTGTCTCATATCAAGGAAGGCCAAAGGTTTAAGGAAAAATGATGATGCAATAACAATACACCTCCTCTCCAAACCCTATTTTATTTAGTTTCTTGCTAAATCAAAAATAAGCCGCCTATACAAAAGACAAGTGATGCATGAAAACCAGATCATCATTCGCCAGTCAATGTTACATTTAAACATTGGGGTAAATGTATCAAAGACGACAGTTAAGACAGGGGAAGTCCCAATTAATTATGCTTTCTTTCCCATGATCCTGATCCAAGTCAGTGTCTGCCAATTATAAGTCCAATCAAAGATTTGTTTTTTCTACATATACAGCTACTTAGTCTAAAGCTTGCATAACAGCCCTCCCATGACACTTTCCTGCAATATTTTGTATACTATTAATGAAAAGGGGAGAGTAGTGGATTGGTAATGGCAGGAAGGTTTATCTAAGCTTTATCCTCCGCATGAAGTGAAGTTCAAGCACTGGCCGTAATTTAGATGTATGGTGCACCTGGAAGGAATTGCGGAAATATTTTGACCCCAACCCAGCTGCTCTCGACATCCCTTCCTGATGCATGCTGTTATATCATTAATGAAAATGCTGGCTTGCTGTGAGCTCTGTGGTTCACTGGATCACAGCGGTGTATTAGTAGACGTTCCAGTGTTTTCTCATAGCCAATACCAATCTACCAATCCTAGGGAAGGACTCAGTCAGGACATCCCTATTAAAACACACTAATATTTTTTTATTATCATTGAATATATAGTGTGTGCTAAAGAGGCTTTAAGATATGAGTATAACCATTTAAAAAGTATTATTTTGCATAACCCACACACAACAGAAAAAAAACATACACAACACCAAACACTTCCGTTATCATAATAGGTGAAGTAAAGGGAGGGGGAAACGTCTGTTGTGTTTCAGGTGTAAACTTCCTGAAGAGAAAGGAGAAGCTATCTCTGTAGCACTCCATCAGTCATGCTTTATATGCTAGAGTAGTTAAACCAAAGATACTCCTGAGTAAAAGACAACTGACAGCCAAACTGAGATTTGCCTAATGGCCTTTAAAGGGACTTTGAGAACATGAGAAAAAAGGACTCTGGTCTCATGAGACAAAAAAAATTGATCTTTGGCTTTTATGTCAAGCATTACATCTGGGCAAACAAACATACTATCATCCCCATGGTGAAACATGGTAGTGGTAGCATCAGGCCATGACAGGAACTGGGAAACTGGTAAGGATTAAAGGAACCCAAATACAGAGGGGTCCTTGAATAAATCATGCTCCACAGTGCATGCAACCTCGTGACACAAGGCACAAATCCAACATAGCACTGGTCTTTGTACCAAAGTTGTCCAGCAGCCTAGCTAGATGCATGATAAACAGAAACACAGAAAAGCTTGAGTGCGGATCAAGCAACGGAAAAAATGCCCAAATCTAGGTGTGCAAACTGGATATGACATAGTCAAGAGCAAGTATAGCTAATGATTATTGTGCTTCTACAAAGTACCTATTGTGTGACATATTTTTAAATTA
This sequence comes from Etheostoma perlongum, assembly GCA_026937815.1. NCBI lineage: Eukaryota > Metazoa > Chordata > Actinopteri > Perciformes > Percidae > Etheostoma > Etheostoma perlongum. The sequence continues at coordinate 24,480,228 of CM049377.1, read as the reverse complement.
GATGATATATATATATATATATATATATATATATACAGTGGGTACGGAAAGTATTCAGACCCCTTTAAATTTCTCACTCTTTGTTTCATTGCAGCCTTTTTCCAAAAATCAAAAAAGTTCATTTTATTTCTCAGTAATGTACACTCAGCAACCCATCTTGACAGAAAAAAACAGAAATTTAGAAATTTTTGCATATTTATTAAAAAACAAAAACTGAAATATCACATGGTCATATGTATTCAGACCCTTTGCCGTGACCCTCATATGTAACTCAGGTGCTGTCTATTTCTTCTGATCATCCTTGAGATGGTTCTACACCTTCATTGGAGTCCAGCTGTGTTTGATTATACTGATTGGACTTGATTAGGAAAGCCACACACCTGTCTATATAAGACCTTACAGCTCACAGTGCATGTCAGAGCAAATGACAATCATGAGGTCAAAGGAACTGCCTGAAGAGCTCAGAGACAGAATTGTGGCAAGGCACAGATCTGGTCAAGGTTACAAAAAAATTTCTGCTGCCCTTAAGGTTCCTAAGAGCACAGTGGCCTCCATAATCCTCAAATGGAAGACGTTTGGGACGACCAGAACCCTTCCTAGAGCTGGCCGTCCGGCCAAACTGAGCTATCAGGGGAGAAGAGCCTTGGTGAGAGAGGCAAAGAAGAACCCAATGGTCACTGTGGCTAAGCTCCAGAGATGCAGTCGGGAGATGGGAGAAAGTTGTAGTAAGTCAACCATCACTGCAGCAATCCACCAGTCGGGGCTTTATGGCAGAGTGGCCCGGAAGCCTCTCCTCAGTGCAAGACACATGAAAGCCCGCATGGAGTTTGCTAAAAAAACACCTGAAGGACTCCAAGATGGTGATAAATAAAATCCTCTGGTCTGATGAGACCAAGATAGAACTTTTTGGCCTTAATTCTAAGCGGTATGTGTGGAGAAAACCAGGCACTGCTCATCACCTGTCCAATACAGTCTCAACAGTGAAGCATGGTGGTGGCAGCATCATGCTGTGGGGGTGTTTTTCAGCTGCAGGGACAGGACGACTGGTTGCAATCGAGGGAAAGATGAATGCGGCCAAGTACAGGGATATCCTGGACGAAAACCTTTTCCAGAGTGCTCTGGACCTCAGACTGGGCCGAAGGTTTACCTTCCAACAAGACAATGACCCTAAGCACACCGCTAAAATAACGAAGGAGTGGCTTCACAACAACTCTGTGGCTGTTCTTGAATGGCCCAGCCAGAGCCCTGACTTAAACCCAATTGAGCATCTCTGGAGAGACCTGAAAATGACTGTCCACCAACGTTTACCATCCAACCTGACAGAACTGGAGAGGATCTGCAAGGAGGAATGGCAGAGGATACCCAAATCCAGATGTGAGAAACTTGTTGCATCTTTCCCAAAACGACTCATGGCTGTATTAGATCAAAAGGGTGCTTCTACTAAATACTGAACAAAGGGTCTGAATACTTATGACCATGTGATATTTCAGTTTTTGTTTTTTAATAAATATGCAAAAATTTCTACATTTCTGTTTTTTTCTGTCAAGATGGGTTGCTGAGTGTACATTACTGAGAAATAAAATGAACTTTTTTGATTTTTGGAAAAAGGCTGCAATGAAACAAAGAGTGAAAAATTTAAAGGGGTCTGAATACTTTCCGTACCCACTGTATATATACATACACACACACACACACAAATTTCCAAACATCCTATTATTGCAATGATTTGGTATAATGTTTGGAATTTAAAAAAGAAGCTGTATTTTTTTATAATACATTTTATCCAACTGAAACACACAAAATATTTAAAAATAAGTGAGAGATTCAAATAGCACTGTGTAGTTACTTTTTGTACCACTCCTACATTGGTTGCCACAGTAATGACACAGATACCTGTATGTAAAATAGAGGTGCCTTCTGAATGCAGTGGGCAAGACCAAGCAGTCGTCGTATTTTTAAATCTGACTTCAGTTGGTGCATTAACAGTTTACATATGGCACTTAAGACAAGACAGGCAATGTTGGAGCCTGTTCTTTAAAGTTAATTACTGCTCAAATTGCAGCATGTCAATTAAAAAAATGATTGTGCAAAGCAAAAAATATTTGTTTATTCGCTGTGGTGACACTAAGCAGTGTGTTCACAAATAATATTTGCATCACATTCAAACAACTGATTTTAGCAGATTAACCTCGATGGAAAAGATCTGATGCCTTGAGGTTATACTAACCATTACCTACATAATAAGTAGCATTTTTTTTAATGAACTCTTAAGCAATTTGTCCAAAACAAATTAAACAAGCACACCGATAGCACCATCAGAGACCTTGTAACAGGTGTTGTCTAAAATACATCTTTTGATGGATCCCATTTAAGTCATATAGGAATACGTTTAGAGCTGACAGGCTCTCCAAAGCTTTAGTAATAGAACTGGTAGCTTGGCAGACTACCAAGGCATTCAAATGATATGTCAAACATTGCATAGTGCACACACAAACCTAAGGTACAGCAGTGTTTCTCACCTCCTTGTCTGTCTTGAGGATGTTCTCTGTGGCGACAGGGCTTACAGCTGTGCCCAAAGGCTTGACTACAGCATTTGCCACCTCCGTGCCCACGCTAGTGGGATAGGTGTGCAGAACACTGAGGTGGCCCTGGTCACTCTGCACCACCAACTGCAGCGAGCGCCACTCAGAATACATGCTGCTGATGTCTACTGCACTCTACTCACACCTCCTGCCTCCACCTGCAAACACACAAACCCATAAGTTAACTTTATATGGCAAGTTAGAAAAACTAAAATAGGCTAACATGTAGCTAACATTTAGCACGAATACAGGCGTGGCTTTGTTGTGAGAATACTTCGCCAAAGCTGTCAACATGTAACCACGTACAGGTCGATATTCGTGTTGATCTTGACTGCTTGATGGAATATCAAAGGTCCATCAAGTAGTATAACTTTCACTTGATTTACCTTTATCCTTATCTTACTTGGCTAGCTTGTGTGCTTTGGTGAAGGAAAACTGCAGATACGTTATAAGCCTGTTTAGACACCATTTAGAACGAAAAGATTAAAACCCTTGTCGTTTACACTGCATGCAAAACTAAAAAAAGAGCGTAGCGTTATGATAAAACAATAGAGCTAAAGAGTCTGAAGTAATATTCATTGGTGTAACTAGTTAACGTTAGCTGTAACGTCAGTTTGACAATAAACGGGACCCATCAACAGCCCAGGTTGTTTACCATTATGTTCATGCCAACGTTATGTTCTGTCATTCCATAGCTAGCTAGCTATATAACAAAAAGTATAAAGTCTGGCATTAAATAGCATAAATTAAACACTAACTGGCTTTAAATCCCCGTAAATTTAAACTAAGTCAAGGACCATCTCGGACGGTAACAACCATTAACGTATAATAATAAGGTAACAAACCGAGGAATCACAACCAGGAAACGGTTCTCAAAATGATTAGCTAGCTTGCTAACGTTAGCTAGCATTGACATCAAAACATCGACCTCATCTTGCAAATGACATAAACTGAAGTTACATGTTGGTTGGCTTCTGTGTTACATGACTGTCACTCTGGATAAGACAAACTGCTGTAGTTCAAACATACCGGCGGTTATATTTATCAGTTTGTTATCTCCAACTACGATGCAGTTGAACCGATGTTGCTAGCTAGCTTTGCTAATTTTAGGTGCGCTAGCCCGTTCGTTGACATTAGCTGAGCTGGCTGTCATTTTGCTAGCTACAGAACTTTGCAAAGACGCTAACGTTTGCTCAATACCAAGCTAAGTAAAGTTAACCATGTTTTTTTCCATTTACCTGAACGAAGTGGAAATGTTGTCATAACAGAGCTCTGAAACTCGCAGTTGTTTGTGCTATGTAATCTGGACTAGACCATAACAGCGCCCATCTTCGCAATGTCAAGGCTTGAATATTGTGAACAGGATACGTAGCTAGATTGTCGCCCCCTACCTTCTGTGCTGGTACAGCAACTGCATCAGATCTGATGCTGCCTTCAGGTGCTACTGGTGAACTCCCGTCCGCTCGAAATCTTTCTTGGCACCCATTCAGGTGATCCTGGTCAAATATTGTAACAAACAGCATTTGTCTTCATAACTGCTAACGTTAATTGTTTAGTTTTACAATGCAATGGAATTATGATTATAGCCAGGAGCTCTGATGAAGGTCCCATAAAGGTCTCTAGAAGTAACAGGGGTTTCTAAATAAAATAAAAAAATAAATTAGATTACATTATGTGAGATTTGGTAGATTATGTAGAAACATTTTGGAAAAGGTTTCACCATAGGTCCTCTGAAAATGTAGCCTTGCCTGATTTCATTCTGGCGCTGCAATTTTAGAAGACAAAAATTAAGATGTAACCAAGGTTAAACAGTTTGTTGTTTTAAATAGGGTACACTTTTGTGTTGCAGTCTCTTATAGGCCTACAGTAATATAAAGGTACCCTGATCCAGTTTGAAATGAATTAAAGTTGGGTGTAGCTCCTAAACTGGTTTTGAATGGACACCTGCAGGATAAAGTCACAAACCCCACCTACGCTCTATCACCTGAGATTGTATTCATATTGCCCATAACTTGATTATTTAAAAGCTTGCCTGGTTAAAATGTTCTTTATAAGGCAACATTATATTGTAAACATTCATGATACTTGTATTTGATCTAAGATTTAGACCTATGGGTTAAAATTATTATTATTGATATTGAAATTCTGAATTTCATATCTTTAAGTTAGAAAATACTGACAAATTAACCACCAATTGTTTATTAAAATGATAACTCACACCAGCCGACCAGTTGAAGGTGCTTTCATTCACCTGCAGGGGGAAGCCTTGATACACAAAAGTTTCCTATTCTACCACTCAGTAGCCAAACTGTCAGGCCATGTCAGCCTGTTTGTTTATGTGAGAAAATATAAATGAGTCTTGATTACTGTAGTTCACAATATGTGCCATGGGTCAAACTCCCAAAATGCTGACCTCATTAGAGGTCTTTCATTAGACCTGCCTGATGACCATTTCAAAGCTCCTACAGAGCCACAAAGACATTATACAACTTTTTTCACTGGCTGAGTAGTACTTGTCATGACTTGTAAACTCAGTAATATCCGTGGAGAAACTACAATTAAAATAAACAAAATTATTAAAAGACTTTATTGCAAGCTCATGTTAAATTTCAATAGTGGTTAACAAACATTAAACCATACATTTGCTCTGAGAGGATAACAGTAAAAGACCAGCTGTAAGCCTGTCAGGATCCTTTCAGTAGGGGTCAGCAGAGACTCACTAAAAAGAAGGTAACAGTCTTAGTATGTAAATAGCATGTCTGTAAATACCGTACGCTATTAATTATCATACTTAGATAAGTTTTGATTAATAAATATGAATGATGGCTGTCCAGAGACCAAAACAAGATTACTCTGTTACACATGTGTTTCAAATGCAGCATCTCCGTAGTTTTAGGGCACGGTCTGTCTGTAATTTCTTTCAAGTTCAAAGCAATACTGGAAATCCTGTTATTAGAGACCTTAAGATAACGTTCCCTTGTTGCACGTCTGCATGTGTCAAGCATGTGCTGAAAGAGAAGTGATTTAAGTACAGCTCATAAGTATTCATTATAAATGTAAATCAGATTTTCAGTGTGTTAGCAAGGTTTAAAAAAAAAGTGAATCTGGAAATGAGGCCCACATATGGTGCAAAGCCTTTCTCCAAAACAAGCCACATAAACAGCCAACATTCCCAGTATGCCCTGCTCTGTAACTGCAAAACTTACCCAAGAAATATCTTTATCTCACGCTTGCATCTCTAAAATGAAACATTATAGATTTACTACAGGTGTAAACCAGATGAGACAAAAGAAGTGGAAATGCAAACAGTGCTATGAGTTGCAGATTGTAGCAGTTAACATGTGGCCATATTGTCCTAGAACAGTCTTAAGTGTCTATGGCTTCCACATAAGTGCTCAGTAAGCCAAATCACAGAACTCTCCTTGATGATATCCACAGAGGGGAGAGGTAGGGAAAAGAATTATGGATGAAAGTCAGCATTCTTCTTTACATTGTCCCTCCATGTTTGGTAAGGTGCACTTGCAGCTCAGGGGTGCTATGATTGAAATCCATATGATAAGGCATCTAAAGGGCAGAGGTAGAAAACAGCAGTTGAGACATTGACATTCATAGATTGAAACATCTCGGAAAAAAAGTGTTTATTATAAATCTTGTATCTATGAACACTATTGTATCAGACAACAAATGGAATTAATCTGGAGCTATTTATTCAGTCCAGCATAAACATCTTTCAGTTTAAAGGGTCCATTCACTTAGAAAACTTAAAAACACATATTTCTGATTTACATCCATTGGTATCTAGACATGAAAACAGGTCTTATTTGTCTAGTTTTAAGGTAACTGTCTATGTGATTTCTACATCCACACCAATAAAATAGAGATGAATGCAACTTAATATGTGATCATGTTAGCAATGAAAGATTACATTTAAAAAAATGTCCTTTTATGGATTATTAATCTGATAGAAAGCACATAGAATTAAAAACTCTTTATGCGAGGTCTGTGGAATATACACCTAAATCATGAAACTAATTCTAAAAAAAAAACGTTAGTTGAATTTCTTTACACCCCATAACTTAGTTTAGCACAAAAAACGGAAACAGATGAACAGCTAGCCTGGTCCTTTCCAGAAGAAATCTGCCTCTAATAATCAGCTCACCTTTTGTATATGGATTCAAAAAAACTCCCAGGTAGCTCACCTGGTTGAGCATGCGCCCCATGTACAAAGGCTCAGCCATTCTCCCCCTCGCTACCCTTTCCTGTCTGTGGTTGTTAAATAAAGGCCTAAAATACCCCAAAAATTATCTTAAAAAAGAAAGAAAGCAAGATACCTTATGTTAATGAGTACTTTTGTGTTGATTTTTGACCCAATGCCTTCAAACTATCCCTGTAAATCCCAAGCTAACTCTAATAATGCACTTCATGGCATGAAATGGCTGTCACCACTCACCTGAATGGAACTGTGCCGTGCAACACAGTCCCTCTCCTCGCGCTGTCCTGTAAATGGGTGACACACACACTCTAGTTGCTGGGGGTAGGTGTGTGAGACGCGTTGACAGAGAGTCTGGAGGCAAATAGAGGGAGGAGCGCTGGCCAGTGACAGAGCTTTGCTGTGCCTCCCAGGTGAGCCAGTAGCCCCTCAGACCGCCTACGCTGCTCTTCCAATCAACCTGCACTGAGTCACTACCCACTGTGGTCAGCTGGAGATCTGCCAGGGCTGGAGTCACTGGAAATGAACAAAGATGTTAGTCTATTTGTTGTATTGGTATAATTCAAAAGGAAATAAAACTGAAGTGAGAATTTTAGAGAAGAGGTATAAAATAAAAATGATTAAAAAAAGTCTGAGCTAAAGGATAACAGAAATGCTTTTATGGAACTCATACAACAGAAACATGCTCCTCTAGCTGCTCAGAACTGCTCTTGGAGTAGTCAAACCTGAAAGGAACTGCTAGTAATTATTTGAAATTTAAGACCCGGAAAGCTCTAGGCTCTGCAGGATTAGGATTAGGATGAGTGTGCAGTAAATGGATCCTTAATCACCAAGTTTAACTCCATGTTCTTCATGTAGCTCACCTTCCTCAGTACACACTTTGACAGACATGGCCTTCTCTGTGCCCGAGGTGTGCCGGGCACTAACGGTGACCAAGTAAGTCGTATCTGGTTGGAGGTTCGTGAGGAGTGTGGAATTTTGTGTTCGGCCCACGGTGACAGCGTGAAGCTTGCCCCTGGGCAGGGCTGAGTACTCAATGAAGTAACTTGCGACCGTCTCCGGCTGAGGAGGACCCCAACTCACCCGGACGCTGGTTTGCCCCGACTCAGAGACCGTTACCACAGCTGGGCTCAGCACCTCTGGTGTGCGTGGGGAGAAAAAACAACATTGAGTCAGTATAAGATAATGAGGAAAAATAACCTACTCATGATAACTTTCCTATAATAACTATAACACGCATAGAGAGAAGACAGAGACAGTTATTGAGACAGTATATAATCTGAACATTGAAAACGAAAATGTGTCTACAAACAAGCATACATTTCAACATATATAAAAAATAAAGTTTCCGATATTAGGCAACTAATAAAGAAATATTTACTTTGAATTTGATCTTTTCTGATTTTACTATAATTAGTACCAAATTACTGGGATTACCCTTAAAACAAAAAGATATTCAATTTACAAATACAAAGATTTGAGAAACTGGAATCTGTGATTTTCTTTCCCATAACCAACTCAATAGAAAGATTTAGTGCACACGTATGGGTAATAACACAGTGTAAATAGGATGTAACCCAACCTGGCTTTGTTTTGAAGGTGACAGAGAGTTTGTTAAACGCTTGTTCATTGACCTTCGGGGTCAGTGTGGCGGTATAGGTGGTATCAGGTTTCAGGCCTGTTAGCCTGGCAGTGCTGGAATCTGCAGATTGGGTTAGTCTCTGAAAATCACTACCGCCGGTGCTCGGACTGGTCCCAGTTCCGCCTCCTCCACCCCCTCCTCCTGTCGGAAGCGGACCAAAGCGGATCTCGTAGTACCCCGCCAAACCAGACAGAACGGGTCGCCACTGGAGCGTGGCAGAGTTGGTGGAGACGTCACGGATGTTGATTCGCTCAGCTCGGATAATCTCTGTCGACACAGGAAAAAGATGAATGAAATTACTGTGTGCAAACGGGCCTGTCAGGATTGTAATTGAAGAAGTTATAATTCTGCCAAGACAGAGAAAGGATGGTGACAAGGAAGAAAACAAGACAGAGTGCTAAAGGCGCCTCTGCTTCAGACAGCCGCCCACGTCCACCGCCAGACTTAGGGTTCTGGATGCATTCATAGCTCTTGCAATACGACAACTTGAAATAGCCAAGCCAGGCCCAACATAACATATGCCACAGAGGCATTGATGTCTGTGATCGGATCCTTAGGCACTAAGTAAAGACTGGTGCATTGCTTATTGTTGTGCACAAGCCTTATTTATACTATGCATCATGCTTTACAGCTGCAGAACACTGTTTAATTGCTGAAGTTATGACAGTTACCTAATCTGGCCAGGGAAGGGGACGACCTTCCCAGTCTATATATATATATAAAGATGTATCATGTCTTGCATAGTGTTGGATGATGCAGCAAGGGAAGTTGAATCATTAATCCATTAATAGATCATCCTATCCCTTACACAAGCACACTGGTTTCACTGTCTTCAGGAGCATCTCTGGAATTAGGGAGGAGCCCAGAGACATATGATACATCTGTGAATGACAGGTTGACTATAAAACGCAGAACCTTGCATTGTGGAACTGTTTGTAATTACAAAGTAGAGCATATGCCATGGACACTACTTTTTTGCTGCATTGTGGGAATTTTTGAGGGCACAATAAAACATGGCAGCATAAACTTCATAATCAACTTCAGACACTTAAATAATATGACACACAGTAAATATAGTGCACTATATGGTAAATAGGGAGGGATTATGCCCAAAGTCAATCATTCCATTATTGAAATAAACATAATGTCCAGTGCCGCTTTAAGAAAACAATTGGGAAATGATGAATGACATTTGCATTAAATGTTGCAATCACAAAGCAACTAAAATAATTTAATTTACCAACAATAATTCTATTAATTAAAATAAAAAAATAAAAAAGGCTTGAGTATTGCTTCTTGATATGCCATTTTACTAATGTGCCTGACAATCATATCCAATCTCACAATTCATGTGTCTCCTTCTTTACCGTAGTTTCTATTTTGTTATTGCTTTATTGTCTTTATTTTTTTAAAGACAATTTTTTCTGCCTTTATTTTTGACAGGACAGCTTAGACTTTAAAGGGACCAAGGGCCTCTGCATATGGGCACATGCTCTGCCACGTGGGCTACCCAGGCGCCCTATTTCGTTATTGCTTTTATTTAAAGTTTAGTCTTTTTAATATTAAAAACAATGTCACAAATTAAACCAGAGTCCAACCCACAAAGCAGTAACAGGGGCTCTGATGGCAGACACATTAGTAAATGGAATCACAAAAGGTGAAATCTAAAATGTTATTTTGTGATTCCATTTTAAAATGGTGAAAGAGGAATTCATCCTTTATGATTTGAGTAGTATTAAACACTGAACATTTTACATTCTTTTGGTGGCACACTTCCTGCTCCATACCTTCAACCTGAAATATCACCAGCGATACTCACCAATGATGGCATCCCGCAGGTCCTCTGTGATGATACTCATATCATCGATGTCCACAAAGTACAGGTGGCTTTCCGCAGGCGGAGTCACCACTTGCCTCAACACCTGATAGTTGCCGTGCCCAGTGGAGACCACCATCACAGCCACGCCTTCCTCCTGCAGCTCAACCATTGGTCCAATCACATCACCTGGTTTCACCCCATCAGTCAACCACACCAGCACCCTAGGGAGCCCTGGCCGGGCCCCGTCTGCTGTTCCAGGTCTCAGCACCCACTCTTTTGCCATTTTCAGCGCCTCCACTGTGTTGGTGTCCCCCCTGAGAGGTTTGGTGTTCCCCAAAGCCCTCTGGAGGCTACTTTGGGTACTATGGGTGCCAAAGCCAAACTCGAGGCGTGGTTGGGTGCCCACCTGCAGAAGTCCTACCCTCACCTGGTCCTCTCCCAGCGAAAAGGGGAGGAGGAGCTCAGACAGAAAGGTGAGCATGCGGGAGTGCTCATAGGCCGACACACTTCCAGAGGAATCCAATAAGAAGAGGACGTCACCCTCGCAGCAGTTCAGCACTATGGTGGAAAAAGAATGGTCTATTCAGTCATTAATATGCAAATCAAGAAGTCAATATCTGTGCATATTGCCTTTTGATGCAAATGTAAGAACTTCCTGTAGGATTCCTTTTACTCCCACAACTTTTTCCACAGGTCCACACTCATGATTCACTGACACATACACACCCACATTTGGAATCTCCCCTCTCTTTCTCCCTCCACCTTCTTGGAAAAACAACTTTTACAGAGGATATTGTTAACTTGAAAGCAGCAAAGAGTCAGAAGCAATTCATGATAATGAAGATAAGAAGAAATCCAAACAAACATAGGAACTACAAAATGATGCCAGCATTGTGATAACTTCAGAAGTGGACGATAAAAGAGATTCAAGCACTGGGGCAGAGAGTGGATTCCCCCCTATTTTCCATATTTCATAACAGAAGCAAAAGTTAAAAGTGAATGCCAAGAGTGAAGGGCAGGAGGGGGGGGGGGGACAGTAGCTGCTGGGCTTTAGCTGTAAAGGCATAAGGAGTGGAGAGAGGAGGTGGGACAAAGGGGAAATAAAAGGCATTAAAGGGAGAGGAGTGAGGCTGAATGGGGGGGGGTACTGGCAGTTCCATGTGGGAGACGAGGAGGAATGTTGGATGGCCATATACAGAGCAGAGAGAAAACAGAAAGAAAAAATCAGTAATAAAGACTAATAAACAGTATTTAACCGTAAATTGTGCAGTCATCCAAGAAAAAACACCCACTTTTAAAATCTACTGTGATTTTATAAGACTTCCATAACATCATTGCCTCAGACACCTTGAATTCTTATTTTCCTCGGCTGCCTCTTTTTTTTTTAAATATCTGAAAGTTCAACACTTTAGGTGTTGATTAGACTCGGAGGTGTTGAAAGCTGAGAATGCAGCGAAGCATATATACACACAAATCAAACATGTACACACACATGCTGACTGCCTTTTCCTCCATCAACCTAAAGAATTCTTTACATCTGTCTTGTTGTTGGACTTTGGAGTCGCTCTATATCACAGCCCCCTATCTTTACCTATGTTCAGGTATGTCTTTATCTGAAAACCACGTTGACGTCTTGAGATAGTCGCTTCACTGTTAATCTAGAGAGAAGACATGTTTAAATGTAGCCTGCTATGATGTGATGGTGGAAAACCTTCCGTGACCCCAGTAAAACCCAACAGGACCAGAACAGGTCTCGCAACCTGCTGAGCACATGGGACATTACATGGGTGTCTGTAACATGTGCAATCAAGCTTGAACAATATAGGTTTTGTGGGCTGAATATGCAGAAATGTTTAATTTTAAGCATGTGGTGTGTTGCAGAAGATTAGAGGAATTTGAAGTTTAAGCATTTCATAGAACGGATTAAAAAGATAGACAACAGATAAGAATAATCAAGCTAACAGCCATCTAGTAGTAAAGAATACAACAGCCACAGCCTTTTAGTCTCTCTTATACCATGCTTGATTACCTTTCAATCACTCACAATTACCCACTGGGGTAAGGATGACAGTAATAACAGCAAGTGCACTTATAAAAAGCCCAACTACTGTAAGCTATGTTGGTTCTGTCTAATCAGGTCCCTGTTGAAATGAAATGAAAATAGCAAAGCATCTCACTAAGTAGCCTACTATGTTAACCCAGCCATAAAGATCCGCTCTCACTGACAGACTCTGCAGTCACCAAGTTTAGCCTCTCAGACACTTCATGGTCATGCGCAGGGTGTTAAGACGCCGCTGTGATATCGGCTGATAACATTTGTTTTGCTGTGTAAGTGAATCAAACTGCCAGTCTGTCATCAATGATCAGAAATGATGCCAATGAGAGATAACTATTTGTATCAAAATTATCCTATAAACTCACTGAGGAGTGTCTCAACTCTGCATCAGTGTATTATTTAATCTTAGTGACCCTCATATTTGTATTGCATATATACTATTTAGTGGATAATAAACTAGAACTGCAGATCAGACATAACTTTAATAAATGTCGTAATAATTCAAAACTATTTCTCAGTTGATCTGGAGACTGCTTTGTAAACCACTGTTGTAATGACAAGATATTTCATCAGCAGACAATAATCTGGGAATTCAACCCTTACTGTGTGTGAGTGTGTGTGTGTGTGTGTGTGTGTGTGTGTGTGTGTGTGTGTGTTTTTTTTATCGGGAGCACCTGAAGTTCTTCCCAGGCTACATGTGTGGTCCCTGCATTTGCCCCCTGATTTGGGAATCACTGCCCAGGCTGTGGGATTTCATCAACTGACAATTCCATTCCTGGAGTCGTGCCATATTACTGAGAACACTGGTGTAATTTGAACCCCACCCTGATCCACCCTGAGCTCAGACAGTACCTCCACCTCCTGTAGTATCTAATGGCAAAGTCAGTGCATCTCATATTATGTACCCACCAATGCATTAAAACAAACAAATAAAATATTTGATCATTGTAGATAGTTTATGGATCCCCACCTCATGATCTTAAAGTGATTGGTCCTGAAAATACAGATATTCAATTTAATTTAATTTGATACTAAATACGTTGAGTCACTGTCTCCAAATGGATTTCTGGCACATGTTCCTGTATTATGATGATGATGAAAAACTAAACTTGGTCCATCTGAGGGAACTTACCTCCTTCAGGTGGGGGGTTCTGTGTAGCCGCCTGCCGCAGGAGCATACACAACAGTATCCATGTCAACATGTGGCTCTCCATCACAATAGTTATGAGTAAGCTCCCCCGAAGCAAATTATAACACAAATGTTATGAGTTCTTGAGTCAACCATATATCCACCGCAGCCCGAAGGAGCGTATTCCCCAGTCTCTAAATTATGGTTGAAAGCATAATTGAGTCACATCCAGCTCGGCTTTCTATTTCTCTTTTTCCTCTTTGTTGAGCATTATCAACCACTCGGTAACTGGAGACACTGGAAGTTCAAGTTCAAACTAAACTCTGAACTTTAGTCTGTGTGCGCCATGCCTGGACGCTCCTTGACTCTTCGCAAATGCACCTCGCTCGGGCTCAGCACACAAATATCAAGCTAGCGAGAAGTAAATACATTTCCGGGCAAAACTTTCAAAATAAAATAATCGTTTGGTAAGGCTAATTACATCCATCCATTTTTTTTAATAGCAATGTCAATATGGACTAAAATACAATAATGTCTTACAAGGGACCGGGTTAAATATGTAGGCCTATTCTTAGTTATAATTGTCGAAACATGCCATGTTGGTTAACCCAAAACTTAAGTCAGTGGTGGAATAGCCTAACATTAAGGAAATAAAATAAGTTTAAAAAAAATAGGCTAGTAATAATCTATCACAATGTAACAATAGGCCACTCCATCACACGCCCATCTTACTTTAAAAAAAATAACTAAATATTCTCAACAAAATAAAGTATTCGTAATTCAGAGTGGTCCCTTTCAGAGTGTTAAGCCTATATTATGAAATATGCTGTCATTTGATTAAAATTATTGATGCATTTAAATGTAAGTAGGATGATAAGGTTTTAGCCAATTTTACATGCTAAGACAAACGCACAACAGGGTTTCAGCTATGTTATCTACACCTTGCACCGCTGCTCCTTAAGCTGTTTATGACAAGTCGCAATAGTGACGTAGTCGTAATTACACGACTCTGCGAGCCGGCTGCTGCTCTACTGAACTCAAGCATAGACTTGATATATATATATATATATATATATATATATATATATATATATATATATATATATATATATATATATATATATATATATATATATATACGCACACACACACACACACACAGAGTCTATGAACTCAAGCGAACTGTCATCCGCCCTCTCTCCCCGAGCAACTTGGACAGTGACAGGACCTCATCACTAGCGAAGTCATGGCAACCAAGTAACAGGGGAGTAGGCCTACTACTTGTCACTTAATCTTAGGCAAAGTGACAAACAAAAGCCAACGAAACATGACATGAAATCCGCACTCACGCGGGTCCCATGAAATATGACCGCTACACTTTATTGAAAAATAGCATTGTGAACACCCCAGATGAGACAAGAAGCTAACGCGATCGTTGCGGTCCCTCTGCCCCCCGCTGCAGGAGACGCTGTATTCTTCCGACACGCTGTATGCTATTAACGTTAGCTACTGTTTTAAAACCGTTTTCCAGGTTAGTAGGGGTGCATACCGCTCAAAACCAACATGAAAAACGTAGCTAGTAATATTCGCTCAACGTTTTGTTAAACTGTGTGTAAAAATGAGCGGCGACGTTAAATCACCAGTTTCAGGCAACCTCCCTACGGTACCGTCTATTTGCTGGATGGTTTCAAGGTAACACCCGGTAGCTAACATTAGCAGATAAGCCCGTTGACAGCGACGTTATTGTTCATATTTAGGCACAATGTTTCTGACCGTAGTGGTAGTGACTGGAAGTGTGATGTGAGATGCTAAAAGGAAAAACTAGCTACACGCTGTTTTCAGTTAATTTTTGACTTTCTCTTCCCGCCGCCGCAGCTGATTCAAATTGTAGAGGAAACAATGGTACCTTTAGCTGTCAGATAAATATAGGGAAGTAAAAAATACAATATTAACAAGTGAAATTTAGGCTAATATAGTATAAGGTTAAAGTAGAAATACTTAAGTAAAGTATAAGTAGCCTACCTCGAATTAAAGGTGCTCTAAGCGATGTCACGAGTTTATTAGGCTCCAACATTTTGATCATATTCAGTGGATTTGACACAACTCAGTGTAACTTTTGATATAGAAACCTAGCTGTACCACACTACTAAGAATTAGGCCTATGTCTGCTTATAATAGTAGAGTTTTAGCCTAGAAATCTAAACGCACGGTCTGGCTTGTCAGGCTAGTAGAGTTTTTCTTAAAAAATAGAAAAGTAAGCCACTGCTGACATAGATGACAAAAAGATGCCTTTATTTTGAAAGTAAGGCTGCTTCAACTTCCCTCTGGCTGCTTCTTTCTGGCTTGACAAATCTCACTTTCTTGTGTGTGTGTACCTCACTCCTCCCTTCTCTCTCCAGTCTCCCCAGTAACTCAGAGTAGTAAATAGGGCTGTGTTCCCCATACAGGCGTCAACACCCTGGATCTGAGCCACAGTTAGATTTAAGTCTTCATGCCACCTTATTAGCTGGAATATAAATGGGGATCCACTAAAAGCTCACTTGACGTTTTTGCTTGAAATGAGTCATATACACCATGGGGAGTGTTTATTGGGATTTACCAAGGAATAAGAACATAAATCATTTGTAAAAGAAATATAATATTTGCTGAAATGCCCACATGACCTCTTGATTGATCTTTTATACGCCTTGAGTTAGTTTTCAGACAATGCCAGTAATATTTACCTTAAGACTTAAACTTTTTTCTCAATATTTGTCTGGTGAAGACTGCAAAGAATTTCCGCTATCCAAGAGATTATGGAACCTCTAGTTTACTGAGAGAGACCACAAATACTTGCAGTATTCAAACCACTGGGAGTGCACCTTTGAAATTATACAGCACATAGCACTAGCGTGGAAAATAGTCAACAGCTTGCATGCAGGCTATTTTTCTGAGGTCAACCACTCAGCCTTTGGACCTACTGTGTGATTCAGGGTGTGTGTGTGTGTTTGGGGTGCGTGCGTGCGTGTGTGCGTGCATGCGTCTGTATGTGAGACACAGAAACAAGAAAGAAACAAAGGGGGTAGGAGGGAATAAATGGACGGGAGAGGATGCAAGAATTCAAAAGGTCTAGATTCCTCTGTGACGCATCGTGTCCAAATACTTCTATTGTTCCAGTGAGACATTGACAATAAACACGCCCTTCCCAATACACACACCTAGTAACTAAACACTAACAGTGCAGTCAGTCATTGGGAAGCATTATGATATCGCTGTCTGACCTATATTGCAATCATCAATATGGTAAAAACAATGTAAAAAAGAGCACCACCTATTAGACAAGCACTTCATTGTGCTTTATGCAATTATATAATATACAATTATGTTTGTGGCTCGTAAGTCACCCATCATTCATTTTGTACGCATTGATAATAACTTTGGCAGCCATGACAAAGTCTATGTCCGGTTTCTTAAAGTTCTTGTTTTATGCTCTGTTGCTTAAATTGAACTCCAAGTGTCTGGAAAGTTCCCTGCTTAGATCATGATCGTTATACATCCTGCTGCAACAGACATGCAACATTATTTTTTGTGCTGTTTTTGGGTACTTCCCCTATAGGGGCTGAACAAGTTCTCACATGCACATCTGCAGCCCCTGAAGCTCATGGTCAATGACACTGTGCTGTTTGGATATCACTACAGATGGGAGTTCTCTTCCGTCTAGTCAGTGAGCTGTAAATCAGATACACATAGTATACCCCCACTTGAAACAACTTGGCACAGATGTGCGTGTGTGTGTGACCGCACACACACAGAGCATGCTCTGTATATTCTCTGCATGAGCGTGTGCACGTACGTGAACACATTTCTGCATGTATTTCATCGTGTCAAGCATTGCACAGGTTGTGCAATGACTACAATGATTACATGCAGCTGACTGACATGTGTCAAGCACATGAACTGCAGCTCGTGTTAGCGTTCCACATTGCACTGAACTCCACTGACATCACCAGCTGTTTCCACCTAACAGTCTCATGTCAGCACATTGCCGCCACAGCATCAATCAGTATGTCTGATTATGCAACCTGAACAGTGATGTGTTTCTCGTCATTCTCACATACCTTCATAGTCCTGGTGGGATGAATAAATAATAATAAAAGTCTTGTACGAAGGAAAAAAGTGACACAGCACAGTAAACTCCACTGTTTAGCTTTGGGCAAGGCAGGAGCAGAGTGATAAGGTGCAAAGGGACGACAGGCGAAAACAGCTAAATGTCGTCAATGGAAGAGCTTACAACATTTTTGTCCATCACAGCACTAAGGGCGTGATAACATGGACATGAAGAAAAACAGTCCATCCTTTGGGAGAGGGTTAAAGCCTGCAACCCTCGTGTTACTGCCTTCTTATACAGGCTCTTGTAACTTTGGCCCATAATAGCAGCCTAGTTGTAATTACCCATTAAACGTTGGTTGCAAAGGATTTGGCTACATTTTGGAATGCCACTGTCTCTGGTTAAGTGGATTCCATGGATCTATATTTGCCAGTATGTTTTCTACTTTTTGCTAGTCTATGGTATTTGAGGCTTGGTATAGCAACCATGGTTTTTGTGCTGATTTGAGGAAGAAAAAAAGAAATGTCTCTTAGTAAAAGAATCTGCATCACAAAAAGATGAAGAAAGAAGGGCTAGATAAAACCCTGATCGAGAAGAGAGATTAGGGATAGGAACAAGGGTGACGTAGGTATAAGAGTGATAGGAAAGGGAAATAAATCCAAAAGATGCTGGCTAAGAGGGAAACTCAGACAAAATATTTAGAAGAATTTACATTTGGACCTTTCAGAAAAAAACAGCACAAACACAGAGCCAAGAACAATATTTGCCGCCAGAGTATTGGATTTGGCACAACACATAAATAAAAGCTATCAAACTAAAAATACAGACAGTAAAGTCAGAGGGACTTCCCATCGCCGGGATGTGCAGAAGACCAGAATTGTGCCAAGTGCCCACTACCTTCCTGAACAATACTGACAAACCCTGGTGCTGCGTCAGCGGTACTTTCCTGCATCCACTTATTAACATCCTGTATGTCCACAGTGGGTCTCGTCTTTTACGCAGTGTATGGAAAGGCATTTCCTATAAGCATTTACCTTTTAGAACATTTTGTTCTGTCCGAGCAACAACCTGACACTAATAAATGATATCTCCCTGTGTTGCCAGACCTAACTGCATCCAGGGAAACGCTCAATCTTCGCTTTCCCTAAACAAATATGACAAGCTACATTAAACACAAGCAACTGTTGGGTTCAAAGCTGAACCACGATTTCACAGAATTATTCAGTGTATATTTAAGTTTGGACAGAAGCACCCATGTCTGCTCCCTGTCTTGGAGTAAAACGAGGTATACAGCTCCATCTCTCTAGTTAGAACATCTGTTTTGCAATAATCTTCACACTGGTGAGGCCAACACCCACTGCATGTTTCCACAGTAAAATGTCACAGGCTGCCTCTGGTTGTGCCAATTTGGGTCGATATAGCTGGCTTGGCTGATCTTGAGATCTGTGCAGACAATGGCTTTATTGTGTTGAGGAATGGCTCAAGGCTTTTAGGTAAAGGATACCATTTACTCATCTGTTTGGCTTAGTATGAATACAAACGCATCAGGAATTTGGATTGACAAGTTGAAAAGATGGCAGGTTCATCTACCACCTAAGCGTCTCGTGATTTATGAAGAAGCTGACTGAAAGAACATTTTATGGGTAATTTTAACAGCACAGTAGGGTCTGACACCATTGGCGTGTGAGAAACTTTACCCTAATAAGCCTGAAGCCCTCTGGAAAGGATCTGCTGGTTGTTTCCAAAAAGTGTTTGAATAGAGTAACAGAACTAAGAATTCTGCTTTGTTAATTAATAGTTCAGCAAAATAAAAAGGACATTCCATTCACATCCGCTCTGTGCCCCCAAGTGCTCTCTTGTAAATTGTGTAAGGACTTCCATCCAAAACCCCAAACTGCTCAAAGAAAGTTTAAGGCTCACTATAATCCGAGAAATACTGTAGTCCCACTTATTCAGAAACCACATGAGAAAGGTCAGTGGCTGTGACTCATCGATGTCAGAGTTGTCCGAGCGCTGGCTTTCTCTCGTGCAGCCTGTGGGAAGGAGCATGGTACGCTACTGTTGGCTGGATGTAACAGGCACTTCTCTCACACACACACACAGACAACCACAATCCAGTACTGTGCTGAAGTGTGTTTGTGTCTGTATTCACGTCACAAGGATTCTCATAAATCCTTTCCTCCCTTTTCAGCCTCATGTTCTCTATCATAACCTTTATTTCCACCCTTCCTCCAATCATCCCCATGCAGAACTGTTTTTATAGCAGGCCTATCAATGTCCTTTTTCTTTTTCGCCATCTTCATTTCAACTGGTCCTCCCAAGTGTTTTTTTGGCCACAATAGACAACAGCTGGATTATCCATTCTTTCCTCCCTTTGTGATGCCTCGCCCCTTCTTATTGCCTCTCACCCTGTACGCACACTCCCTCCTCAGCAGTCCCAGCTGCCTTCCACCCTTAGTAACACTCCTGCATACTATACAAACACATAGAAACAAGCAATGTACACAAGTCCTCACATGCATATACAGTATGTAAATGCACACAGAAAAGATAGCTGAAGTCACATTTGTGGTATGTCTGAAAGTTTAAGGCAGGGATGTGTTGTAATTACAAGTGCATCCGTAGTGGAATCTGTTAGGGCAGGTTGAGTTGAGGGAGGACCTGGAAAATATCAAAGCTATCAGTGAATCAAACCACCCCCTCTCTTGTATCTGCTGCTCGCTCTAAAGGAAGGGACAAATAAATAAAAAAAAGAATGTAAACAAAGGCTCATGTATTGTTCAAAAGTCACATCTGGTCAAATCAGAGTCTTAATACTTGTGCTTCAGATATATCAGAGGTTGAAACTTCTGTCCGTGGTGCATATGTTTACACCTCACCAGGTGTGTGATGAACATCCGACCGCGCTTTAATGACAGAAAGATGACAACCTTGCTGTCCGGCCCATCCTGCCTGTTAACACAATCACCTGTCATCCACATCTGCAGCCTCCATACTTAAGTCTGGGCCTTTCACTTCCAAGCACGTTGTACACAAGCTCAAAGTTTCACCCCTTTCTCTGTTTGTCCTGCTTCCTGCTCTTTCTTTATTCCGTACGCACACATTTCCGCGCACTCCAAAGTGCCACACAGGTCACACAGTCCACTCTGTCTCGATTTCACTCAGCTCCCCTCCTGATGAGTGTCAGACGAGGGAAGAAACCTGATATTGTCTGATAGTGATGTATGGTATGGGGGGGTAGTTGTGTTTGAACTTGTCTGCCTTGAGCTCCGCTTGTCTGCCTGTCTGTTATTCAATGAGTAATCCATTGTAAGACCGATCACACCCACACACACACACACACACACACACACACACACACACACACTGGCAGGTTAAGTGACAGTTCAAATACAAGACGGAAGAGGAGTTTTAGCCGAAGGGAGATTGATGGGGGATGTGTGAGACGTGGGGGCTGCTGGTTAGGTTGAAGAGTTTGTCTTATTCGTCCTTAAACTTCTTTGGTTGTAAAAAACTGTGAGGCAGTCATTTTTATCTACTATTTTCTTTTTCTTAGCCACGCTAGCTCTACAGATAGCAAACTATTGAATGGATTACCATAACATTTTACATCTGCTGCTATCAGTCTAAATTTTAATGTGACCAATATTTTGCAAATATTATTATATAAAAAGTGCAAGGCACCGTACTCGGGATAGTTCAGAAAATGACAAAATTAGGGGGGGACCTACTTCCTGTAAGTTGCGTATCTTAGCCACAGTTATTCCGATGATCACGAAACTGAATTTGAAATTTAGCTCGAGACACCGCTGTGTCAAAATACTGAACTGTACGTCTGTGATGTGACAACACAACTTACTTTCTGACCTCTTAGGCGTTTTTGGAAACAGGCTTGAGCTACTGAAAAGTGAAATGGCTGGAGGGCTATAGGTAGAGAATACCATGTACTCATCTCCTGTGCTTAGTATGAACACAAACTTATCAGGGCAAGTTAGATAGACAAGTTGAAAAGATGGCAGGTTCATCTACCACTGAGTAACTGAGAACTAAGAATTCTGCTTAATAGTTCAGCAATATACAATAAAAAGGACATTCCATTCACAGCCTCAGTTTGCCCCCAAGTGCTCTCTTGTACTGTAAGGACTTCCATCCAAAAGCCCAAACTGCTCAAAGAAAGTCTAATGCTCGAGAGATTACTGTGTCAAAATACAGCCTCACAGAGCCGTGATGTGACATCACAACATACTTTCTGACCTCTTAGGCTTTTCTTAGCTACTTTTGGAATGGCCAGAGGGCTATACTGTAAGTAGAGGAAACCATGTACTCATCTTTTTGGGACCTCTTTAAAAATTGTATTTGTAGTTAGTATGTATGTTGTAGGTATTGTATTTACCAACCAACAGTCTAAAACCCCAAAAAATATTTACTTTACTATCATCAAAGAAAAGCATCACATCCTCACATTTAAAAAGCTGCAACTAGACAAAATATATCAGTCAATTGTTATAGAAAAAAGACTGAAACAATTAATTGATTATTAAAATAGTTACTGTTATTTTGCAGGTGTACAAATAGCCAGGATTTTACATCAGGGGTTTTGCATCAGGGGTTCACTTAAAATTATGTTTTCCATCACTGCCTTTCAACACTGAAGGTTTTCAAAGTCAGACTATGGGATTTTATTTTTGTCCTGTTTACATGTCTAGACAAATCTGTAATATGAGAACTCTTATGGGTCCTATTCAACTATTCATCTTTCACAATGTCTCTTATCTGTATATCATAAGAAGTTAGTTGTGTATGTTATACGTGCTGTGTTTGGTGTAGCAATCATTTTAATACTATCCAAGAAAGACACTCCAAATAAAGATGTGCTATTGTATATCATTTGTAATCAAGCTGTGGCTTTGCTACATAAAAGGTCTTGTTAATGATACACAAGAGACTGTTCAGTAGGCTGTATAAACAGGATGCCTTTCAGAGACAGATAAATACAGAACACGTAGGTTTGAAGATTCTTCTGTGACAAGGCCAGGATTTTATTTTGACAAAGTATCCACATTGTACTAACAGTTCCTACACGCGAAGACGTGGAAGTTTAATCTGCCCTGGCACACTTTTCTGGTGTTTGCCTTGCTGTCTTGTCATTAAATAGAATTCAGACTGGAAACCATGAAGGGAGATGAGAGCTGTGCCAAGTACAGTAAATTGGAGCTGATGAAGTAACTGGGAAGGGAGTGGGAGAGGAGCAGCCAAACTGTCTGAAAATGCCTAAGAGAAAGTCAGAGATCAACAGAACAGTGATCAAAGTGTATAATAAAAATGAAGAGTAAATGAAAGAGTCACTGATATGCATTGCATCCAACAATGTCAGAACACTTAACCCTCACTCTTGGATGATAACATTCTCAAATTTTTGTTTTCCTATATTTCATTTTTCTGTAGCATAGCCTACTATTTTACTGTACTACACTATGTTTAACTATACTATGCTACATATACACATGCTGAGGGCATCTCTCCCTTGCACATAAAAAAATATTCCCAGTCATTCCAAATGCATTGGCCTTGGTCTATTAAGCATCTCTTGCTCTTCTCTTTTTATGACCCTACCGCTTTTATAACCCATGTATTAACCACACACCATTGAACAATGGTGTTTTCTGTTGCACTCTTAGCCATTGGTCATCTCATATCAAATTATTCCAGTTTGCGACCATGACCATGTTCTTGAGTGAGGCTGATTGGCAGGCAACCACCCTCATTCTGCTGCCACCAAGCATCTGAGAGAAAGCATTTTGCAGATGACTGAAAGACACAGACAGACGACTGTCCATATGGACCTTGGAACAACCCAGAAATGTGTGTGGATAGAAGGCAACCAAATAATAATAATAAGACATAGTATTGCTTTACTGCTCAATTTGACTGGTAACTCTGCCACATTTCAGTATACTCTAGCCTACATTATGAAAAGAGTAGCCGTACGTTAATTGAAGTGATAAGCAATAATAATTGGTATACCAGTAATCAGGGTTGTGGAAACAGAACAGAAAAAAGAATACGAGGCGAGAAAATAAATGTTACACTCACACCTACTGGCCAGGAGTTGAACTAGCTTTGATTTTGGATCATGTGTCACAGGCATAGACTCTATATGGCATAGACTGCAGCGTGGTCACGAGAGGGTTTCACTGGGTCCCGCCTCTCTCTGTAAAGCAGTATTAATCACTGTGTCACTCGTGGCACATAATTCCCCATTTCTGACCTAAAGATGTGTAATTAATCAACTTTATAACAATTTCTTGGACAAAAACTTTTCAAAACGTGTCAGTCGTGAACACACCTCTGGCCCGTGTGGTGCAAGCCTACGTGGACGACGTAACGTCACTCAACAGTTGCAAACAAATGATAGCTTCAAGGACAGTCGACAATATTAAAACCAAAATGTAAACAACCATGTGAATGACCCAACTAAGTTTTTATTGTGACAGAAAGCTGCATTTTTAACCCAGCGCAGGGTGGTAACAGTGATATATCCAACATGTTTCCAAAAGTAACATAATCGTATCATCAAAGGTGTTTCCGATGAGCATTATTCTGTTAATGTTATCAACCCAACACTAATTAGGTATGTGCGGGTTGATAGCGAACATTAAAACATCATCAGCGTTTTGTTGCATTGGTTGATAGGGGAATATGTACCATTAAAATCGATTGGGTCAGTGCCGTAGTCTCTACATGGATGTATTAAGAGTCTCAGACCTAACTCGCTGTAGTGCCTTATTAATGTGTGCTGTGGAGATATCATAGCTCAGGAGGAACACGTGAAGGCAACAAAAGTTTAGAGTAGGCCTACAGAGTTGAGATATCTGTGGCCATGGAGGAAAAACAGAGCAGTACGGACACCAATTTTGCTCCAGGTACCGTAGGACACGTTTAGTATTCGTTTAGTGCGGCAGTAGAGTTAGTTATTAAATTGAGCACCTTGCTAAAAGTAACCAGTGAACCGTTAGCTAGCTGGTTTGCTGTCCAGGCGGAGGCAGTGGTCTCAGCTGTTGCAGTTGTTGCTGTAGCAGCTAACAAAAGTGTTGTGTGCTGTTAAAATGTACTTTAAGCTAGAAGGAGAGTTGAAAAACCACTTGGGTTTCATTTTAGCTACCTCTGTATGTTGAATTCAGGTCAGTTCATCAGAGAGATGATAAGAAGCACAAAGTTAGACTCCGTGTAACCTAATTCCTTGTAATGTCAGAACAAAACGTCAAACTAAACTAGCTACGCTCCGAATCGGGCTTCTCATAGGTGACAACATCTTATATGTCCTAATTAATTAAGTCCTTATATCTGCCACCTTAAAGAGGCCCTGTTGTGCTTTTTGGGGTTAATTATTAAGCTTTGTTTATTTATCACCTTAGACCCAGGGGGGGCTGGAACAACACCAGATACCCCAGGTGACCCCGTCCCAGAGGAAATAATCAGCAGACAGCTGACTGAACAGGGCCGGTTTGCTTATGCTGCACTGTGTGGTGTTTCTCTGGGCCAGTTGTTCACTGGACCTGAAAACAGGTAACAGAGCCACGAAGGATAATGTCATCATGAGATTGTGTGTGTGTGTGTGTGTGTGTGTGTGTGTGTGTGTGTGTGTGTGTGTGTGTGTGTGTGTGTGTGTGTGTGTGTGTGTGTGTGTGTGTGTGTGTGTGTGTGTGTGTGTGTGTGTACATTCTACTAATATCAATGTAGTTATTGTGAAGAGGGCTTGCATCCGTTTTTTCTAGTAAGCTCAAATCTACCATCCACCTTCCTCTAATTCTACCTTTAATTATTTAAGGGAAAGGGACTGATCACTGACACGTTATGAATCGTTGGACAGTGTGATTATTTATAGATAGATAGATAGATAGATAGATAGATAGGGGTTACTGGTCTTGAATACATCTTTGA
Source organism: Etheostoma perlongum (assembly GCA_026937815.1). Classification (NCBI taxonomy): domain Eukaryota; kingdom Metazoa; phylum Chordata; class Actinopteri; order Perciformes; family Percidae; genus Etheostoma; species Etheostoma perlongum. The sequence continues at coordinate 24,454,762 of CM049377.1, read as the reverse complement.
TTTGAATTTATTTCAGTTACATATATCTAGATAAACTGACATTGTCTCTCCATAATGACAAAAACTACAAAATCAAATTGGGACTTGTACGTGCAGTTATGCATGTGGTCATCTACCAGTGTCAAATTTAAGTCGGTGAGAGAGAGATTTTTACTTGATCTTTAAGAAGTCTCAGACATCCAGACATTTCCAAAGGTTTGCTATTGGATTTAGAAGAAAAAAACTGAGGTCTGCCCTTTTATTTATTTATTTTCCTGCACAAATGCAACATTTCTGAATGCTGCTTTTCCTTCTTCCACATGTGAATATCCACGTGCATTAAGAACTTGCTTATCTAGACTGTGAATAATAATGCTTTAAAAAACTGTTAACCTGAGGAGATGAGCAGTTGTTTGTTTCTCAGTGTGTTCAGGGACAAGTATCTGCAGGGCTTGGTCCTCTGGCTGAACCTGGATGAGTCGGTGATGCCGGTCATGGGGGCTTTCCTGTCAGGCCTGGGCTTTGAAGGCTCCGACACCTTTCTCTCCATCCTGCAGGCCGAACCACTTCTGGCTTCAGGGGCCACCCCCGATCATCCAGGTTTTACTCACTCTTAATTTCTTTTTGTGGTTTGATAGGAGTGTTTCATAACTGATCATGCCAACCAAACAAATTAGCTTGTGTCTGGATTTCTACAAACCAACAAATTATGACCAGCTTTCACTTTGTATTACAGGATCTGGTGTCTTTTTCTGTCAAAGATGGTAAGAATCCTTTGATGAATTAATGACTATCTCTACTTTGAGTTGGTGTAAATTTACATAAGCCTGTTCCTTAGACTTTCATGGTATGTCACAGGCCAGTATGATGCCAGATCAAGGGTTCTCATCCGTCATGTCAGCTGTCTGCTACGAGTCTTTCCACAGCAGCTGGAGGAGTTTGAGGAAACACTGGGAGAGAGGCTGAGGGAAGCAGGAGAGGAGAGCGAGTAAGCTGTGTGTTGTGTGTAAACACTGCGCAAGACAGTCAAACATGGCATAAACAAGCGGCTTATTATTTTTTTAGAGCTCATGGATATTTCAACTAATTCAGATGGTCTGTCTGACTCTGCTCTTTAGAGAGGAGTCCTCTCTGCGGCTGAGGAGAGAAAGAGGGCGAAAGTTGCGCCGCTACCTGCTTATTGGACTAGCCACCGTGGGAGGAGGAACTGTGATTGGTGATTATTCCTGTGCTTTTGTAAACCTTTTTAAATGGACTTCATCTAGTATCATATGTGGACACATAGACTTTAATTGATGAGCTTAACAACTGATAATTAAATCACCATAGAGTGTTAAGACTATCAGAATAATGCACAAAGATTGCATCTTGCATCAGTTCACCACACACTCTGTAGACTTAGCCTTTCTTTAAAAGGCTTCATTCTACACATATTGGCTTTTTCTCTGTTCTGACTGCATTGTTGGTGCCTTTGTCAGGTGTGACAGGTGGGCTGGCCGCCCCCTTAGTGGCAGCAGGGGCCAGTGCTTTGCTGGGAGCAGGAGGGGCTGCTGCTCTGGGCTCAGCCACTGGCATTGCAATCATGGCCTCCCTGTTTGGAGCAGCAGGAGCTGGATTGACAGGTAAGAATGTTGAAAGACGTGATGCATGCAGAAAGAAGTCCTCATCTTTAGAATTTTGACTGAACGTGATACAGTAAATACACATTTGTGCTATCCCCTCAGTTTCATATATTTTGCTTTTCTCACCTTCTTCTGGATTTTTATACATTGTTTCTCCAGGCTATAAGATGAAGAAGTGTGTCGGGGCGATAGAGGAATTTGAATTCCTGCCACTGAGATCCGGGGAAGCAGCTTCACCTCACCATCGCGGTGACCGGTTGGCTCTGCAGTGGTAAATACAGTAAGTATGGCTTCTGCTGTCACTACAACCACTTACAATTTCCACTGATTATGTGAGGGCCATATGGATTAGTCCTCTATCATGGTATATCTTAATTTACATGGCAATATCAATATATACTGTACATTTTCTGTCAAATGAATTGAGAACATTGTCATGGATAAAATAACCAGATACTAATGTCTGTTTTTGATACTTTGCACTCAGAAGTGTTAATCGTAAGACATCGTGGCATCATAACAACTGAATTTAACTTAGAACTGCATTGGACATGTGTGTGTGTGATTAAAATGAGAGCAATTCATTTTACCTTCCATTTGTCTTTGTTAAGCTTCTTAATATAAACTGAGTAGAACATTCTGTAAATTCGTCAAAACACATCCTGAAAAACAAAACATGTTTTTTTTTTAGTATGGAGCATACAAACGGTAATTATGATAATGTCCTCAGTAAGATGAACATTTTAAAGTTTGAATGAAATTTCTATGTTGAATGGTGTTGATGTAGTTAGGTGGCAAAAACAGGAATATTGCAGAGAAACCGAGAAGAACATAGATGGGATTGCTGGGCAACAGTTGTGCACATAATGTTCTAAAACTATACCAGAGTGTTCACCTGAGATTATGCAAAAAAACAAACCACTTAAGTTTTGCTTTTACATAAAACAATGCAGCCCCCCCCCACTAAACAATACATTCAGTAACAAGCTTAGTACCCCCTTCAAATACAATGGCTAAAAACAACCACTTAGTTTACATGTGCTGCTTAGTTGTTTCCCACATAAAAACACAATAACTGTCTTCCAGGTTCGTTCCAGGCCCCGTGGTGCAGCCTGGGCGAGTGCGGGGAACAGTACTGCCTGGTGTGGGAGTCACGTTTCCTCAAGGATCTGGGCTCAGCCATGGCCTCTCTGTTGGATGGGCTGGTCAGCATGGTGGCCCAGGAGGCGCTTAAGTACACAGTGCTCTCAGGTAGGAGGGTGCCGGAAGCACTCTATTCAGTGGGTCTGTATCTTGAAACAGGAGTGTTTGTGCTAGTGGTCAAATATGTCCAGTACTGAACTTGTGATATGTGATGTAACAAGGTTAGGCTTTTGTGGCATTGATTGCTGATAATGAGTTGGTTTCTGTTTAACAATCCTGACTGTCTTATCTAGCTTGTTGTCCTGTTGTTGTATTGACCCTTCCTTGGTACTGCATTAATGTCTTTAACACCACCACACTGTCCAGGCATCGTGGCGGCTCTGACGTGGCCTGCGTCTTTGCTGGCAGCAGCCAGCGTCATTGACAACCCCTGGTGTGTTTGTCTGAACCGCTCAGCTGAAGTGGGGAAACACCTGGCACAGGTTTTGAGAAGCAGACAGCAGGTATTGTGCTACCTTTTATATTCAGTAAACAGTAGGAGGTTGAAAGCTACTTCAGAATAGTGCATCTCTTCTCTTTCTCTCTGTATTTGAAGGGTAAGCGGCCTGTCAGCCTCATAGGTTTCAGTCTTGGGGCCAGAGTTATCTACTACTGTCTTCAAGAGCTTGCAAATGACAAAGGTACAAACACCTTTCTGTGAATAAACCGTATTTTGATTATGTTTCACGATTAGATTGACACCCATAATTCCTTGCTGTCTTTGTTCAATATGAGAGATCCCTGGGTTAAAGTCAGAACTTTTATCTCTTTTGCTAAGCCGCTGGTGAAGCATAGAATTGTTATGATGGACCTAAATAATAAGTATTCAAACCTGATTATACCTTTTTGTAATTAAAACAATTAATCTAATTCAGTTTCATCATCTTCCATCATTTTATGTACATTGTTCTGACAAGCCCTGTATCGCTGTGATTCCTCAGGGAGTGAAGGAGTAGTGGAAGATGTAGTCCTCTTGGGGGCCCCTGTGGACGGCTCTGAAAAGGCCTGGGAGAGAAATGTCCAGGGTAGTGGCTGGAAAGATAGTGAACGGCTACTGCAGGTAATCTAACAGAGCTCTAACCTTTACTATGCATTGAGTAAAATGTCTGCATTTTTACGGTGAAAGCTTACAGTTGCTTTTTAGTTTTTGATATACTCATCATTACGTCAATGTATACCTGAGGTCCAGTGTTTTGGATGCAGAATTTGTGTTATGTATTTCATGAATAAATAACTTTCTGAACTACCTACCTGTCAGAGGGGACTGGCTCCTGGGGTTCTTGTACCGAAGTTCATCTGCACAAATGTCTGTTGCTGGGCTACAGCCAATCAACCTCCAGGATCGGCGTATAATCAATGTGGATCTTTCCTCAGTGGTGAGTCAGAGCATACTTAAATTAGGCCCGCTAAAGTTCCCTTAAGTTTTTTTTTCAAGTATATGTGAGCTAAAGATTATTTAACATCTCAAGGTTTTCATCTTTGAAGAAAAACTCACATGCATCAGTTTCCTCAAATTGACACTTTTCATGCATAAAATTTGTCTTATGTGTGTGTTTGGTCAGAGTCTGTGAAATTATATAAGAAGTCATGAACTAATTGATGCAATTCATCATTTTATTATCACTTAAAAAGAGACAGTTGTATTGCTTAAATAAAATTTAAAGATAAGAAAAAAATAAGGCCCTGCCGGTCTGTTTCATTTTACAGCAGTGCCTATCTGCCACCTTGGAAATCAACATGATTCCACTTCAACAACATTGAACCTTCAACATGTGGATAACATCTGATTCAAGGAAACTAGTTGATGCTTTACCAAACTATGTAAAGCATCAGTTGTTTCACATTTCACTCAACTTAACATTGAAAGGTCCCATGACATGGTGCTCTTTGGATGCTTTTATACAGACCTTAGTGGTCCCCTAATACTGTATCTGAAGTCTCTTTCCCAAAATTCAGCCTTGGTGCAGAATTACAGCCACTAGAGCCAGTCCCACAATGAGCTTTCCTTAGAATTGCCATTTCTGAGTCTGTAGCTTTAAATGTTATTGAGGAAGAGAGAGGGGGGGCAAGGTGGAGGGGGGGGTGTAACCTTGACCAACTGCCATTAAGGCATGGATACCTGATCCGAGCCGGACGGGACCCGACGGGCCGGGTTTGGACAGATATTTAGAAATTCTGATCGGGTTCCGCTCGGGCACAGTCACATCAGCACGACAAGGCATTGTAAAATGGTGCTGCAGCGCCTTTTAAGAGAGCTCAGTGCGTGTCTGTGTGTGTGGGGGTGTGTGGAAAGTGGGCAGAAGAGAGAGAGGAAACGGACGTGTTGTAGATGCGACTGGAACAGAGTTGGTGGAATAAGTTTTTTTAAGTTATGTACACCGTGTGTGCGGTGTCCAAAATAAATCCAAGACTGAAGGACAAGTTCAATCATTTGCTCACCAGTAACGGGATTTTAACCCCAACATTATTCATTAAATAATGTGGGCCCTGGAGGTCTCCACTGGTTTTCTGACCACCGCAGTCGGAAACGAAGCAAGCAGGAAAGGTTAACACATTGAACATGTTAAATTAAAGGGCTTATTAATGTGCACTGATGCGCTCATCTGTTGGCATTTCCGAATGCCTTCCTACAGTTGCTTAATAAAAGCGGGCTTTCCACACAAAAACGTAGCTTACATGTGTCATTAGTATGAGGAAAAAAATTAGATTTTAACTGTGTCGGGCTTGGGTAGAGCTCAGACATAAATATCTTAATGCCTGTCGGGCTCAGGCCGTGAATCGTTTAACGTCTCCAATCTGTACCCTCTGCTCAGATGCATATGTATTGGGAATGCAAGGATGTGAAGCTTTTTTGGGGTGAGGTCTGCGCCACGTTATCTAATGTAATGGATGACACTGTACCATGTTCTCCCGCTGTGCTACTCTTGAATGATACCTCCTCACTAAAGTTGACATGTTGGAAAAAACGTATGCTTTAACAGGCACTACGGCTGCCAAGGGTATTTAGTTGTTTTTTTTTAATGTATATTCCTTTTTTTTTATTATTTTTTGTTGTTTATACTTTCTCTTTTTTTGTAATATGGTAAGTTTGTAGTCGGAATGGTGTACATGTCTGAGTATAAATACAATAAACAATTGTTCACAAAAAAAAAGGGTCAAGAAACATACAGGACATGTCTGAAGCACCATAAACTATATACAGTACCTGGTCATGTAATGTAGGAATATACACTGTAATTTGCAAAGAAAAATGTCCTTTTTTTGTCGAAGACAATAAAACCATGTTTCTGCTTCCCAGGTGAAAGGTCACTTGGACTACATGCGTCAAATGGACACCATCTTGGTGGCAGTAGGTGTTCCCACCAAAGAAGTACCAGGGGCCTCCTTTGCTCTTCCTCACTTTGTAACGTTTACACAAGGGACAGTGGACATCCCTGACCAAACCCCCAATGAGCAACAAGTGACTGAGACACAAAACCAAACTGAGCAGGCTGAGGCCTGCACAGGAGAAAGTGGAGACGTGAAAGAAGCTGCAGAGACAGAGGGGATGGTTGACGGTTGGGATATTCCTGATATTTCAGACCTGCTGGACTCATTAAATGATACAGAATCCGACAGGAACAATATACTACTAACTTCTGAGGAGAGTAGAAGTAATGACAACACAGCATCTGCTTTAAATGCCCTGAGCGACGCCGTAGAGGAAGCCGACCCTGATAATGAACACATATCATGGAGCTGGGATTATACACACTGGAGTACAGAACACACACAGGAACAAAGGCAGCCAAACTTGTAAAGAGCATGTTACTGTACCAGCTGCTTCCTTGTAAAATCTTGTCGTCTCAAGTTTTTTTTTTTTTTTTCTTCCAGCATCAAAGCTTTGTTGGTGAAAATCTCCATTGCATTCTCAACACACTGACACGCCAGAGACAGCTAAAAAGTCAATGCACACATATGGCAGCCTCAAGTGAAAATCTCCAGCTTTGTTTAATCATGACACGTTGATTTTAGACAAATGTATTAATTTAATAATAATTTAAGATTTTGTAAATGATGTAAAAAAAATTTACCAACTGTAAAGAGTGTCCTAAATTGTTTTCTAAACTTGTTCTGAGATCAAATACCTGTAAATATTACTTGTGTTTTGCAGGGATAAGATGAATGCTACAAAATAGGTGTGTTTCTCTCACCTCCTTCTAATTTTCATCCATTGGCCTGGTTGCTATGGATATTTCACAGTATTTAATTTCCATAAGGCTGAGGATAATTCAGTGAATGCATCTTCTTCAAGGCCTTTCTTTTCTCTGGTATGGAAGGAATAATGTGAAGCACAGTTTACCATAGAGTTTCAGAATCTAGTTACATTGTGTACTGGCACTGATGATAACGGAAATAGTCTGTTTCTTCATCCATATTTCGCAATTGTAAAGACATAATTCAAGATAGAACAAGGGTGGAACTTTATGTCCATAGACATTTTTCTGTGAATAAAAAAAAAAGTTAAATTAGATTTTTTATTTTTTCTTAGGTAAGTGAGTAAATCAGAAATCGTTATAAGTTTCAATGCTTGTCTTGAATCCCTTTCCTACCATAAACCCTGACATACCATATTAGCATTTCCATAATTGCTATTCAATCCAGGGTGTCGGCCTGATTGGGCAGAAGCAGAGGCAAATCGATGCCAGCATGCTCGGCATCCAGCAGGTTGACCGCATCAGTGGCAGTGGCAGGGGGCTGAGTGGGATCAGAAGGCAGTGGAGAGGGGGGGCTGCTGGCAATGTTAGGGTCTCCTGAGTTGCGGAGAGAGAGAGGGAAAGCGCTGGTGAGGGTCTTCTTGGAGACTGCGAGGAACAGCATGGCAAAAGCTTCCCCAGAGCCCGCTTGAAGTCTCTCATGAACAGTGGGTAGATGATGGGGTTCATTGTGCTGTTGCAGTAGCCCAGCCAGGTGATGGCGTCAAAGAGCGCCATGGGGACACACTCACACACTGCCTGAATGAAGACGATAGAAAGCATGTCAGGCTTTAAGGCATCAAGAGTTCATTTATGGTAAATTCTGAAAGATAATACATTTTGGAAATAAATCTTGAGAAATGTCACCTTAGTCAATCTGGGAGTTTTTTTACCCAAAGAAATGTGCACAAGCATGTAGACAACACAATACACATTCCCTGCTGCTGGTTTTGTTCTGCTTATGGGCATGCATATATATATATATAGATATATATATACACAAAATCAGCAGATTGGATACAATGTTGCATTGTTAATTTTTTCTTTTTTTATTTGTATTTTTTTTTCTTTTTTTTTTTCTTTTTTGTTTCCTATATAGTGTAGATGCAAAAATAAACATGGCAACATTTAAAACTGGTTTTGCGAAAGATTCTTTGAGGAAGGAAATGCAATCAACATGTTTGTAAGACCTCAAGGATACAAACAATGTAAACATTACTTTGTTTAAAAACTTCCAACGACACCTTCAATGATTATATATATAATATATAGATATAATTATACGAATAAACAACTAAATAAAGACAGATCTATTTATTTATTGTCTAACAAACTTATTTGTTTTTCTTTTTTTGGCTAAATGTATATTAGTTTATTTTAAATTCATAATGCGGATTTATTTATTTTATGTTTACTTCCATAAAAAAGAAAATATGAAACAAAAAAGAAAATAAATGAATGCAGAAAGAAAAAGATTTTGAAATAAATAAAAAAGTGTATTTATTGCCCACTCATTGATCTTTGTGGCAACATGTAGGCTATATTTATTTAGTGTAAATGTATTTATTTCTAATGCACATATTTGTTTTAGTTTTCTATTTGCTTTCTGTGTCCAATTGCGTGGTGCAGTTTTGAAATGAATAAGCAAATACATAAATGCAGTAAATAAAGAAATTAATAATATAATCTTTGTTTATTGCCCATTCATTAAACATGTATGTATTTACTTTCCCTGTGCCTTTTGGGCGCCTATGACTTTGGAATAAAATCTTCTGAAATCATAAAAATAAAAGAAGACATATTTTCTTCCTTCTCATGATTCACATGGGCTGTCCATCACTATTTTTATTCCCCGAGTAGAACTTGTAAATACATTGCGTCTGGATGTTAAAAACCAATGATCTTGAACATAACCACTAGATTTAGTGAAGGAGGAGACAGCTGTTAGAGGAGATCTTCCAATACTACCAAGATGAGACAGGGAGGCGGTGGGAATAGGACAGAAAGGAGGGGTGTGTTTCACACACCACATTGGGTGTGAAAAGGAAGAAGAGCGCAGACAGTCAAGTCTCTGTGCTCTATGTTATGCAGGGGAGAAGCAAGAGGGCACAGATGGGAAATCAAAATGACTGGATCATTGTAAGCATGAGAAACAGGACAAGTGTCATTACCAATTTAGATTAAGCTGTTTTTTTAACATTCATTAACTCTTGCCTAGGGTTTTCATGGCCACCAATATGTTGGCTTACTATTGAGTGTGTGTTCTTAGTCTGATCAAATGAAAATGAACAACTTAAAAAAAATAGGCCTACTAATTAAAAATGATTCTGTGCTGTGTCTTTTTGCTGGGTTTTGAATGAGTCACGAAGCTGAAATGCCAATCTATTTCCTCGTTAGATAGCTTGGCAAGGCTGTGACGCTAAAGCTGGCCAATACAAAAATAGACCAGTATCCAAGTGTTTTTTTCCTCCTTTTTTCTTTCTTTTTGTTCATCATTTTTTTTAAATTGATTTGGTTCCCATCACACATGTGAGAAAATGAACAATACAACTAAACACTGAGTGACTCAAGCAAGAATAATAATAGAGCTATTGCAGAAAAGGCAAACAACATCAGACTTTTTTAAATGGTGAAGGAAATTGTTGAAAAACAAACCCTCACCCGTGCATATAGGTGAAGGCAACATGGATGGATTGAAGCTGTTCAACCCCCCTCCCCTCATTGACTACATTTCTGTGTCATATCTGAGGTAGAGTCAGTATCTGGTCCCTCTACTGACCTGAGCCATATTGGTGATGAAAAAGGGCAGCCAAGCGCTGAAGAAGAGTCCCAGGAGGACTCCCAGTGTCAGACTGGCCTTTAGTGCCCTCCGACCCTGCCTGTGAGCCAGACAACGCTCACTGTTCACTGACGGCTGTGGACAGTGGAGGACAATAGAAATGGTTAATCCTAGAATTATAGATAATATAAGCTACAAGGTCTATTGCCCTTGCCTACATTTGTATTATGAATAAGCTTCTCTTTAACCATAACACCAGGTACTGACTGGTTTTTGGACCCCCCTCCAGACCTCACCAATACAGTAAAACTGCATCTTTTAGATTGGCCTTTTATTGTGGCCAGCCTAAGGCACGCCTGTGCAATAATCATGCCGTCTAATCTTCATATGCCACAACTGTGAGGTGGATGGATTATCTTGGCAAACTCACTAACACAAATTTAGACATATTTGTGTTGAAAAATAAGCCTTTTGTGTACATAGAAAAAGTCTTAGATCTTTGAGTACAGCTCATATATATGTATATATATATATATATATATATATATATATATATATATATTTTTTTTTTTTTTTAATCTGCCTGGCTGGTTTGTTTAACTGTTGAGTCTCTCTGGCTTACCGGTACATTTTGTGATACAGGAGGTTCCTGGTGACTGTAGTCATCTCTGTCCTGCTGAGCTTGCCCCGCTGCAACCCTAGCTGATGGAGGCCTGGAAGGTTCCCCTAGAGAGGGATGGGGGTGTGGTGGGTGGCTCAGTGCTGCGACCCTCTTCGCCTGCCTCCGCGCTGCCAGAAGGATCCGACAGTAAGTGAAACAAATGGCGCTTGAGGGCAAAAAGAATGTAAGTACAGATGCCACCAGGGCAAAGGGCAGGGTGACCTGCAGGCGGCACTGGAAGGAAAGGCCTCCTGATGGTGACAGCTGAAAGTAGGATGCTGGGTACAGTGTGTCAGAGTAAGAGCTGATGTTGCTACTGCTGATCCCAGGAACAGATGAGTGTCCACTCCAATGGCCTAAGCTGTGCCATTTCATCTTAATGGGAAGAAAGGAAGCCAAAGCTGCCAACCCCCAAGCAGCTCCTACCAGGAGCAATGCCCGAGGTGGAGTCATCCTCTGCTTGTAGCGCAGCGGTGAGATGATGAAAAGGTAGCGGTCCAGGCTGATCACACACAGGTTGAGAATGGACGCGCTACAGCACATGACGTCAAAGCAGAGCCAAATTGGGCAAAAGGCAGGCCACAGCACCCAGGCCCCACACAGAACATTGAGCATGGCTGGGGGCATGACCACCAGGGCCACCATTAGGTCAGACAGGAAAAGAGACACAAGGAAGCAGTTTGAGGTGCAACGCAAAGAGCGATGGGCAAACACCACAGCAATAAGCAACATGTTGCCACAGACCGTCATGAGGATGATGAAAGTCAGCATGAAGGCCAACAACCATGGGCCGCTGCCAGTGATGTTCCAAGCACTGGTGGTGGGAGAGCTGCTGTTGTAGCTTCCTACGGAGCCAGACAAGTGAGATCAGCCATGGTGCTGGTTGAAAACCACCAATGAAGGTTCCCCTTCAGGCACCACTAGATGTTTCACACCTCAACCAGTTGTCCTTTGCAGCCAAAGCTCTCGCTTTAGGGACATTGTTGAATAAAAAGAGGTCTTGTGTTGAGAAGCCATCCAACCCTGTTGCCGTCAAGGTTCACCGGACTGTTCTCCATGGGTAAATATCTCCACCTCCATTTGGCAGGAATACATCCAGGTGCCTTGAGCTTACTTCCATTGCCACCAGTATAGTGATCAAAACCACATACACTCATCTCTCCGTCCTAGCCAGCATGTCCCTGCCTCATCCACAGCTAAGAGCCAGAATGAGCAATTTGATAGCTGACAGAGGGTTTTGAAGCAGCATATCACAATGATGACAGTCAGTGGAGGAGGGCACATAGAGAGATATCTCAACTAGGCGAGAGCTGTGCTGATGAAAAGAACTACTGGAGAAGAAGGGAGCTAGGAATAATTCTCAGGATTATACCTCACCTCACAGCAGTGGAATTGTACAGCTGCCCTTTGCCGAGCTGGAGCTCTGCTGCTTTTCACAAGTCCTTTTATTCTGCGAAACAGAGAAGGGGAGTCGAAACAGACAAAAAATTGGAAGCAGTCATTTGTACGCAAGGCTCTGTTTATAAGTGCAGTGTAGGTATCATGGTCCTTGTAACGCTGCCTTTATATCCCTCGCTCCTATTAATCTCTTTGTCGGCCACTCCAGCGCGCCTCCCAGCCAGAGCGCACAGTTTCTGAGAAGGAGCGTGTCAAAGCATTGAGCTGTTAATGCATATCCATGCACAATCACAGCCAAGAAATGCTAATTCTTCAGCATAGGAGTTGGTGTGGGTGGTCTTTTTCTGTGTTTGGTCCTACTGTTTTTATCTATTGAGGGACAACTAGTATGGCATTTTTATATGGCATTATAAAGATTTGATGTGAAGTGCTTTTTCTTCAAAGATAGAATTTCTCTTAGAAGTTTTCTTTTCAGAACAGTAGTAGCAAAGAATAAAAAGCAGCCACCCTCTCTGACTTTTTCGTGTTTTAATGATTTACAAGATTAAATTACACTGGATATAATTTAATTTAACTCAATTTTAATTAAGCTTTTTTACTCTGCCATAGAAATGTTATGGTATCCTTCCCTATTCAATAGCCTTGTCTCCAATTTCTTTAATCCTTTTTTTACTTAATGATTTCCCTGATGACCTTTTCTGGTCCCTTCAGATAGGGGTGTATTCCATACATGATCTCCATACAACTTATGTGACTTCTGAAACAACTAGCTGCACAAGTCGTAATGATTTCAAGTGCATCAGAGTGAAGCGAATACATATGCAATCTATTCTTTAGCATTTTAGAATTGCAAAATTTACACAAGCTTTGTCTTCATTTTGTTTCTAATGTCAGTGTCAAAAGGTCTAATTGCGTTCACTGTGGCTCAGATTTTAAAAACAATTAAAACATGAAAAATGTTCATGAACAGTAGATATGGGTTTCATTTTTTTTTTTACCATTGGTGGAAAAAAAAAATCACATAACTGAAAAAACAATAAAGTCACTTCACCTTGCTCCCACATTCTCAATCCAAAAAATGATGATTCACTTCCCAACAGGAGCACTTGAATAAAAAAAATAACATAATAACAAAAGCAAGTGGTAAAATCATGTGCACTCCATATTTTAATAGCCTTGCCATTCAAGTACTAAGCATAATATGTAAAGCCCTCAATTTTCATGCCCCCTCAGAACTGACTAATCTCCATCACTACGCCCCTGTCATCTGCCACATCAGATCAGCTGTTGCCAACCTTCTGACCCCTTCTCACTCACACCGAGCCCACCACCTTCTGGGACAGCGTTTTGCTCTCCGCACCTTCCTCCACCACACCATTTACGAAAATCCCTCCCACTCGCCGTCACAAAAAACCCAAACCACCACCTTTTTAAACATAACACTTGACTCCTATTACTCCCTCAAGTATCACAATTTCTGCTTGGAGTGATGAAGTAGAATCTAGCTTTAATAAGTCATTACATTGTTACTCTTGTTTTTCTACAATATATTTCAATACAATTTTTAATGGTTTTCATCCAATATAAAACATCTAAGAAAAAAAAGAATCACCAGGGCATCATTTTTTGTCGTGATGATGATTATTTTATTAAATATACACAGGTTGTCCTGATCAGGCACATTCAAATCAAACAAGAGTCATATTAGGATGGATCGTTCAACCGGGAAGACATTAATCTTACTGTAGAACAGTGCAAATGGTTACTCTCACAAAGACAAGACAAAACCAACAAAAATATGACAAAACAATATAAAATGACAGTCCCTCGATGACTGGCAGCTATTGCTCCTGTTAAAGAAAATAGAAATGAGTTAAATGAACCTTAATGTACATCAACAATGACAGGGTTGTTATTCTAATAATAGAGATGAAGAAATATTTCTGTTAGTTGTTATATGTGTTTTATTGCACAAACAAACCTTTTTGCTTCTGTGCAGCAAATAAAAGGACCTCAGGTCATTCTGACAGTTGGCATATGCCATGCCAAGTCCCGTTCCTGAGCCGAATGAAATCGGCCAAGTGTGCCCTACAAATGAAACAGGTACAATATCTCATCTCAAGAATGTCACAGGGTTATTTAAAATCATATCAGAGATGGCGTGTGAAATCCTTTTTCACACTCGCTGTGACACCTCGTCTGTTCGTCTTTTATATTCACATGCTCCTTTTTGTGCTTTTAAGAATGAATGTTGTTAGTGCTCTTCTCACAATAAAAACAGTAAATACTCTAAATTATAAATTCACATTGAACGTGTTCAGCTAGATGAGACTATTGTTTGACAAAAAAAAACACTCAAAAGGCTGTTATTGCGGGAAAGAAAGTGAGTGTTTCGCTGCTAGCAGTAGACAGCTACTTGTAATGTGCTCCTAGCTCTGCTCTCCGTCAAGCACCTCTGAGCTTAATTAAAGGTTCAAGATGCAGAACAGCCACAATCCATTGAAACTACTTACGTTTAAAGAACAGAACAGAAAACACGATTCCTAACCCCAGCCCAGTGCCTGAAAAAGAGGAAAATATTAAAACATGGAAGACAATGCACCTTTAATAGACTTTTTAATGTATTACTGCTATTGTTTCATTGTTCATTTCTCTATTGTGTGTAGATGCTGTCTCATACTATCTCTTGACTTATGTACCTTAACATTATGTATTGTATATTTTCTATATAGCCATAACATAAACTTAGTTGCTTTGTGATGCGGTACTTTCTAAATAAATAGCAATAAACTCATTTATACAATAGGGCGGCGGCAAGTAACGTCACGGTACTGCACCTATGTTTTCTCTAAAACCGATCAATTGTGTGGTGTAATTCCCCCCCACACCCCCACAAAACAAAGTGAGCCAGGTACCTGGCTCCAATAGCTGATGCTGTCACTGACGTCGCACCAAACTCCACTCAAACATCTGCCAAATGTATGGTGCTTTGCTTATTAAAAATTTAAATTACAGAACCCACCGGTCTATAATACCAGTGATGAATCAAGCAATACCGTATACTTTAATTTAAAAAAATTCAAACTCAACTGCTCCCTGTCGCCATGTCTATATAACCTTGTGGAATTATAAACTGAGTTTATGTTGTGTTAAAGAAATCTTTGTATAAATGCCAAAGTGTGCATAATGTCTCGTAAAGTGTCTTACTAAATGTCCAAGCAATGGTGGACCGTTAAGTTAACTTAATACAGATAAGCGAGAAAGCATCGCATTTAGCATTTTACGAATGGCGCTCGCACTTAGGTTCTTCCCAGCAGCTAAATCTTTGTGAAACTCATATACTTATGAGTAACGTTATCTATGGTATCATAACTTAATGAAAGTATGGAATTAAATCAAATTTTACGTATCAAAATAGTCATAAAGTTAACGTTACGACTGGCCATTTGGTTGTCCTTTACAAGCCCTTTATGGCTAGCTAGTTAGCCTCTCGCCCAGTCAATGACAGCTGTGGACTAATATAAAATAAAATAATAAAAACTGCTGCTTATTTTGTTCTTATTCTGGGACATGACAATGTCTTTGTACGCGAAAGACCTTAGGATATTTACCAAGTTTAATGGCACCGTCTGCCAGGCACCGGTCCCACTTTTTCCCCAGCTCCTTTTCAGACATGCTGAACATTAGCTAGCTCCTCCGACTACAAGTGTCAAATGCTATGGTGTTGCTTTCACTTGCTGTCGGTACGGATTTAAACGCAGGGGACCGTGATGAAGTGCAGTGGGTTTTGGGCATGAATTGATGTATAGGTTTTGGGCCGCCAGTTACAAAAGAAATCTTACTTTATCCATTCTATGTTGTTGATACAATATATGTGGAGGAAAAACAACTCCAACAGTCGAAAGCTCTTTTATTCCTCTTCACTTGAAGGCAACATTACCCCAATCTTGCAAACCTCGCGATGCGTTAAAACCATGGACTATATCAGTCAATGGTTAAAACCAGAGCGCCATCCTGTGGTAGAGAATAGAACAGTAATTCACCTCCATATTCTTTATTATATACCCTATGCTGCTAGGGTGTAATTTCCAATGAGGACATGGGGGATATGTCCCCCCAACTTTTTTTAAAATCCAGTTTGTGACATTTTTGACTCTATAAAATGATTCTCTCAAGTATTTGTGATCGGCCCCAATATTAAACAATTAAGTAAGCCATCTTTTTCTTATACATTGTTTAGTGCTATTCTTTCTGGCAGAATGTATCATTATAATCAACTTTATTTCCTGGATTTTGTATCATCATAGTCCCTAAATGTATGTAGAAATGCAGGAACTGGGATTCAAATAGAAAACACTTTTCTGGCAGGGACTCCCCCACTTCTCAAACCAAAGTGATACACCCATGATACTGTCTAATACGTTCATGTTTTGGCACGTAAAAATATTCACATTCATCGGTTTATTATTTTTTTTATTGCAAATGTATTTTAAAGTTTCTGAATGAAATTTTGTTTGACACAAACAGTACACTGTCTTGAAGTCATTACAGCATGTTCACCGTATTAACACTGATTTCCTGAGATGACAATATACCATTTTTGACACATACAGTGTGCAAACATTTTATATTCATTAAACAAAAACTTGGTATGTTTTGAAATTGTTACCATTAAATAAAGATGTGCCAGCTGGGACACGTCTGCCTCCAAAACTACAAAACTGGTAACACAGAACCTAAGTACTAAACATGAAACATCATGTTATATACGACGTCGACAAAAAGACTCACAAACATATCAAATTCATTAGTGATAGACAATCCCATACAAATTATCCACCGTCACCCCTCAGCAGGCAAGCTGTGTGAAACAAACAGCCAAAAGTCATATTGTTGGCAGAGTGATCATCAAGCACAGATTCTCAAAATGGTGCAGACTACAAGTTGGCTTCTCAACGAACTTCAAGTAAACTCAAAGCAAGGGTGGTTATGAGAATTTTACACATTGTGAGTTGTGTGTGTGAACAGCAAAGGGGCACCAAAGAGGTAGAAACTGTGTCTTAGGAGAGTAAATGCATCTTTGGCCAAAAACAAAACAAATCCCCTTTGCTATTACTGCCTTTTACTCCAGTACATGTGTCTTAGCTCCCACAGAATCCTTGTCAGTAATAACAAGACGCCTCATTAAAAGTCAAGGCTTATGTGAAATTCACTCCGACACGACTGCAGTAATATTACACATACTGTACATATGAAAACAACAGCTATCATCCAGACATACCTGCAGGTAAATACATCGGATAGCCAGAATGTTGTGTTTAAGTGGCCTTTGCTACAGAAAAATATGCTGTGATTTGGCTGCATTCCATCTTATGTTTAAAAAAATGATGTAGTAAACACAGGTATTGAGATCATCAACCCTGCCTCCTGGTCTTGAAGAGCTTGTTGCCACAACCACAGCTCACACTGAAGCTGTTCTGATCACTCATAGGACCCTGGCTGAGGGGACTGTTCTGCTGCTGGCTGGTTGGTTTCTTCCCTTGCGGTCTTCACAGAGCTCTTGCTGATGGCCAGGAGATCTCGCAGCTCCTTGTTCTCAATCTAAAGAAGAATAACCATATATTTAAGGAAAAATTGAAGTCCAGATCTAATTGTTGTATCTACTTCCAGAAACAACGTCTCGGCTCCTGTGGATATGTCGACATACGTTTTTGCTATTTTAATCCAGAAAAAGAAATCCCTGTAATTGTACATTTTTCAATGCTGTGAGTGCAACACATGTAATTCAATTCACCTTAATGAATTGGATGGCAGTAAATATCTCTAGATGGATTCTATTAAAACAAAATCATCTGCATGACTACATATTACTACAAGAGAAAAATGTCAGAGTTTGGTAATTTCTCATCCTATATTTTATATGAAGAATCACTTCATATAAAATATAGGATTTAGTGCTGAAATTTAAAAAAATGCAGAGGAGGAGAAAATAGAATCTGTCTTCACAAAAATCATCTGTTGAGTCTTTGATGGTAATTTATTTGTGCTTTTGAATGTAATCAATATCGAATAATAGTCAAATACACTTTATTTCTCTCTCTGTCTACTGTACAATGACAAATTCAAGTACAAAACATTTGGTCTCAACTACTGCCAGAAAATGCTTGGTTATGTTGTAACCTTGGTTCTCTGAGTGAAGAGACTCTCCCTCCACCATACATATGGAATAAGTAGTGTAACTTTTAGTTATAAAGGAGAAGCCAGTCATTTGAGTTTATGGCAAAAAAAAAAATGTAAAAAAAAAAAAAAAAAAAGCTTTCAAAAAAATATGGATTCACTCACAAATCTTAAGCCCCGTGCTCACCTCTAGTTGAGCGAGTCTCTCTCGAACAGAGCAGTAGTGCTGATCGTCCACCTGCACTGCTCTTCTCATCACCTGGCCCATCTCGCATATCCGCTCTACTTGGTTCTGCACTTCCTGGAGAACAGTCAGAAAACAAGATGTTTCCTAAAGTCAATGCATTGTTTAAATGTGCACCCATTTAGAATCCTAACCTATTAATGACCGAGAATTTGAAAATGTGAAGACAGCTGGTATACCTTTGCGTGGTTCTCATGGAGGCTAAGCACAGGTTTGGTGTCCAACTCCTTCTTTGCCATCATCAGCTGGAGCATCTGCTTGCGGTATCGACCCATGATCAACTCTAGCGCGCGTACTGATGTTCTTCAAGAGATAACCATAGTTCTACACAGACAGTCATGAAGAGGGTTAGCAAAGCTATAAAACACCAACCTTAAACTCAACAGAATAGAATGGAGTTGTTTTTTTATACCTTTATTCTCCTGCTGTAGTTCTTTGATTTGGGTGTTTTCCTGATTCAGAAGGACGTGAGGCTTGTATTTGGTCAGCTCCTGAAATCCTGAAGTGTCTTCTGTTTGCTGAGAGGAGAGAGCAGTATAGGACAGTGGAGAGAAATGGTAAGGAATAGAAAGATGTGTTGCTCCATTTTAATATTAAATCAACCATGATGACATTATTACATTACAATTATGTAAACTTCAAAAACACACGGAAACACACCTTACTAATAAGGTATAATATAATAGATCAAAGATAGTTTCAAGGTACAAGTTATTATGAAAAGTTTCAATATTAGCATCAGAAGGTAAAGTTCTACTAAAATATTATTCAGCTCCATAGGAATAGGGCTTCCCCCTATTCCTATGGAGCTGAATAATATTTTAAGGAAGGAAGTTTAACTGGTTGGCCAACAGTTTATTCTTTGTGTTTGTCAAAGAAAAAAAAACACATGAACAAAATAACAAAAAAAGAGGGGGAAGAGAAGGAGGGGGATGTAATAATAATAATAATAATAATAATGTATACTTTATTAAAAACCTATCATGCCAAACTCCATTCAACAATAAAATAGTTTAATATTGTTGTGGTTATCCCAAACATACACAGTTACAAAATGTTTGAGCTTATCATTTTTGAAAACTTTAAGGATGTCTAGATAAACTGAGCACAGAAGTAACCCAATAAGCAGCACTTTCACCATAACCGAACAAAGCCCTGTCGTACCACTTCAGTGTGTATGCCATTGCGTAGTGCAGCACTTGAATGACATTTCTTTGTAACCGGTTGAGATTCCTGCCCTTACCTTTTCTGGAAGGGCATTTCCCACATCTCTCATGCTCTGCACTCTCTGGCTGAGGGCCCCGGACTGCTCTATCAGCCCCTCGGCGGCCGTGTCGTGCTCTTTCAGCCTCTCGAGAAGAGTCCGGGCATCGCCCAACACTTTTTCCAAAGTGCAGGCCATTCTAGAAACTGACAACTCCTGTATCTAACGTCGACGAGACAACTTCACACTAACGTTAACGTTGCCAGCTAGCTATATTGAAATACCTCGCAGTGTTAGCTTACATTGGCTATCTAGCTTTGGTTAGCCGAAACAGCTGCAACGCCTTTATGGCAACGTATACAAACTATTGCGGGCCTTCGCCTTCGGAGGTATTTGACGGTACACAGTGTAAGTACAGTAACGTTAGGTTACATGGAAATGAATAATTGGTCTCTCTGTTTTGTTGTCAAGTGTACCGTTTCCGTATGAGACTAAACAATAACGTCACTTCCGTCAGATTCACAATGAGTACTATTTGATTATTACTATTATTTCTATTCGCCTTCATTTTTTACATATTTTTTATACAATTTAAGTTATCCTTTCTATCCTGTGCCTTGTATGTATAGTGAGAAATGTTAACGTCATGTTTTCTATGCTTCGGTATTTTCTTCTTCTATGTATATACACGAATCGCAAACCAAAGTCAAGGTAGATACCGCCATCTATTGGAGAGTTTGGATGGACGTTTGATAGAAGCAACTATAAGAATGATTTACCAAATAATTTGTAATTAAAAACATGAAGAAAAACAGCGTTTCTCCACAGCGTAGTGTCACTCATTAAAGAACTTCAAGGACATGAAATGTCAGGTTTTTTTGTTGTTGTTATAAAACTTTACTTTTTAGGTTGTTTGGAGATTTATTAAATTCAGTTTATGTCAAACATAGAACTGAAGATACACCAGCATTGCATTCATAGAACTGTATAAAAATAAAGTGCAAATCACAATAAACTTGCCTCAGACTACAACAAAGAAAACCTGGCTGTACACAGTTTTCATATGATAGGAGACAGAACAGAATTAAAATACAATACACTATTTATTTCTTAGGGCAACAAGTACTTTACATTGAGTTCAATATGTTTCTACTTCTAAACTGGCCTCAACATTTTAACAAAGTACACAGTTGCCGTACTGTGTGTTTAAAGTTTATATCGTTTACCAAATGGAAAAGCAGCATTTGGCAGAACAGGCGGGAAAATGACACTACTCTGATCCAATGGAAATCAATTTTGTCAGATTGATAGCACTCTAGCCCAATGGAAAATGGGGGCACCGGTATGGAAAAAGTTATCACACTGATAGCAAAAAAGCAGATGAGAGAAAAAAATATTTAAGAAGAAAGGTTTTCATACCAATAGCAAAAAATAATAATCTTTGAGACTAAAAAAAGTTTAAATATAAATTTAAAACTTTTGAAATTATTTCTGAGAAAAGAAATCTCTACTTTTTTAAACTCTCAAATATATATTTTTTGCTATCCGTGTAAAAAAGAATTCTCTCAAAAAAGTATTTCTCTCAAAATGTTTTTCTTGGCCTCAGAAACTCCACTACAGGAAGAGAAAAGTTAATATCAAGGGATTAAACCAGGGACACGCGTTAAATTCAATTGTGTAGAACTAGTGAATGACATGATACTTCTGATGCCTATATTTCCAGTAACACGGCTCGTATATATCTGCGTTCTACCCCAGTCCCCTATGGATCACTGCTAGACCACAACAGTAATCAGCAGCTACGCGGCAGTGGCATGGCTGTATCCATGGGCAGTGGCCACTCTCTATCCTTTAGGCTCTTTGGAAGTTCTAACGTTGTCAAATATCGCGGTAGCTGCCTCCCTAATCACTACGTAATGTGCCGTGCTGCTTCTAGCGGCGCTGGTGACAGTGCTGAAAGCTGTTGGGGTGAGTTTTATTAATGTTCCTGTTTTATAAAACAATACAAACATTTGTTTCAACTGTGTCAGTAAGTGGTATATATTTTTTATCCAGTGGGTCTTTAGAATCAAACGGGTTATCCAGCACTTAGCTAGTCATACGCAGATCCGGGCCTGGGTGGGGGCTGCCGTGTTTTTCCTCACCATAAATCACCACACACAAGGACCAAGCAGTCTAGCAGCATGCTAGCTAAAGTTTACCGAGCCGCTATCAACGTTAGCCACTTAGCATTGTGAACGACCAAGCAACATTGTTAACGGTACACATAAACACTTCTGCATTCATAAAACAAATAACTTTACCAAAGAGACAGCACTTGTGTGGAATGACTGTGGTTAAAAATTAGTGACAGACGCGGTAGCGTTAATTGTTTAGAATTGAATAACTTCGCTGGCGAGCTAACTCCGCCCCGGCTCGTAACGTTAGCTAGCTAGCGGTCCGCTTGTCATAGCTTCTTTGTTGTCCCGTCCTCGTGTCGTTAGCTCGATAACATCACCTTCCTGTTTTGTTTGTGTATGTAACGTTAATTATTTAACTCTATTAAAACGTTACTTACTGCATATTTATTTTGAACCAGATTATCTAGTTATAAGTGTGCATTGCCCGATTAATCTCTAGCTAATGGCTGACGTCCAGTCTTTTACATCCATTCCAAACTCATCTTTAATCAAATGTCTGGCTATACATATCCGGTGTCGGAGGCCAGTGCTCGGTGCTAACGTTACCCAGTTCTACAAATATAAATGTTAAAATACAATAATTACTCGCTTATAACACGGGTGCCAAATTTGTCGCGATACCCAATTGTTTTGTCACAAGCATCAAATCATGTTCTGTAAAGTAAACTACAAAACATTAAAAGGCTTCTTTTTGGATGGAGCTTGGTAAGGTTGTCTGTTACGTTGCAGCAATAACGGTGTGAGCGTACTTTTCGCGAAATCTCTGGTCAGACTAGCCTCGTACTTGTGATAACAGCCAAGTAACCAGTGCTAACTTTGAGCTAACGTTAGTGTGTGGCGTAACGTTAATGACCCTGTCGCAGTGATTTTATGTCTTACATTTAAAATAGGAATCGCCCGTGGGTATTGGCTGTCTACGACTTGAGCTTTAGCGAGATGCTAATCTGTCTGGTTGTTTGTCCACACAAGGTCATTAAGACGTTGTATACTTGACTGTTGCTGTATGCGGAAAGCTGACTAGCAAGTAGTAAAATAGCGAAACAGGACCCATCGTCGATTGTTTAGGCACACATTCAAGAGTTTGAGATGTGTTGAACATGAGCTAGTTTAGATGTGACGTTTTTGATAGCCCTGTATGCCGCAACGTGTTGGATCAGGCCATATTGGCAGTTCCAGCGGAGAATGGCGGATTGCTTGGAAGTCACATGGTTGGTGCTGTCAGGGCGGTCGTTGTTCAGGCCCAGACCAGGGTAACACCTTCGTGCCTGAAGCGTTATCGTGGGTTTTACGTTAGCCATTCGGTCGTACCTGGGGCAGTCTGTATGTTTTTTTTAGTATTTCTTGTTTAATGATTACGAGATAAAAATATAGTCTATATGTATTCTAGTCTATAACGTTACTCATAAAGTGCTGAAACGGCCAATCGGTGCTGGTGGTCTAGTGGGTGGACTTTTTTTTTTTTCTCTTTCTGCGTCACTAAAATCTGAAAGGGGGGAACAAATGGCTCATCTCTCCCAAGTGTTTTCACTGACGAGTTGTCCCTGTCCATTGCTCAAAACCTTTAACCCACTTACCCAATCCATCTTGTGATAACTTGACTTAGTTCTAGTATTAATCCAAGCCTTACAAATGTAAACAAAGAACTGCTTGTTATTTAATCTGGACTCGATATTTGGATATTCATATCAAGAGACTCCTCCAAAAAAGCCCCCTCTCTACTGCTAGAGTCCCATTTGAGCCTTTTTAAACAACATATTTTTAACGTACTGAGAAGTAGTAGGATGAGACATTGCAACACAGTCACAGCAGAATAGATCATATGTCCCTGGTTGGCTAACCCAGCTTGTTTTCAAAGCAGTGTATTTAGGTCAGCAACACTCTGCCCTAAACCACCTATGGAGATCACTTTCTGAGTTTCAAACTAAATGTAGCTAAATTCATGCACATGGTACACACATCTCAGCTGAACATATACAATACGTGTGCTAAACTGTTGTGAGATAAAATTACGAAATGGAGGGCCCTGTTCAGAAATGGAGCCATAAATATCATGGCCTTAACTTAAGGTATGCACAAAGACTTGTTGATCCACAGCTCTTGCTTGCTAGTCAGATGCATGGTGTTGTTGGCTGTAGCCAGAGGCATCTCAGGAAGGAAAAACTTTTTTATATATATACATACTTGAGTTGGGGGGCAAAGCATTTAGTCTTCTTGAAAAACTTCAAGCCTTTGGTACTTATTGCTGCCATTGTTTTGTTTTGTTTTATTTTATTCTTCTTATCAGTTGACCGTGAAATTTAATATTTCTGCCACTTGGGTCCCTTGGGCCTTTTGTGTTAACTCTAAAAGTTTGATCTGTAAAGATGTTCTTAATCAATATAAAATGAAGTCAAAGTCATCAGTTCTGCTCCGCTAACCAAATGTTTTTGTTTTTTCTTCCCCCAACAGTATGAACTGAAACGGAACAGAATTTTTGTACCATCCGCAACTGCTTCAAGTTCAGGTCATAACAAAGGAACTGAAGATAGACCTCCCAAAACAAGCAAAGTTGCAACACTGAAGACACATAGAAAAAACAGATCACTTCAACGTTCTAAAACACAAGAAGTAACCAAATCCTTAAACGACCAAAGAAGACGCACATCAGCCCAATTGAAACACAGAAGAGAAGCAATCCTACGCCCAAGCATATTCTGAGAAGACTAACTGATCTGAAACCAGAAGTCTGTGCCTACTCAACAGCTTTGACAAAGCACACGTCCCAACGCTGCTCCTAGCCCTCCTCATCCTCACCACACCACCGACTCACCACCGGGGTGTGGAGTGGGCTGCTATCTGCTAGTTTTATTTCCCTCCATAGTTACCCCCCCATCTTTCCCTTTCTCTACTCCTCCCACTAATTTCATTGCAATCTTTTTTTTTTCTAAGCAGTGCTATTGCACCTGCGTTTGCCTTTTTTTGTGCTAGATTTCTGCCTTTTTTGCTTCATACAACCATCTAGAACTTGTGCCAGAAACTTGTAACAAGTGTGTGTGTGTGTGTGTGTGTGTGTTAAACTGTGTGCGTGATAAGATCTGCAGGAACTGCATAGTCATCAAGATCCTGAGAATTACAAGATTCAAGACGACAAATAAAGGTGGGTCTCAGTTGGTAATTCCTTGATAACAAGAACTGTCACTTATGATTTCTATTGTTTTGAATGACCCACCCCCATATGATAAGTCTTTCACTGTATGCAGTTTAAAAATTCTGATGACAAATTTGATGCTGCAACATGGGTGGAATTCAGACACTGTAATTGGTAAAGTCCCAGTTTGTACACACAACCCTAGTGTACAGATGTTCAAACATAGATTGTGCAACACTCAATTCTGATGTAGTTTGTCCAGCTGCTCTGATTTTTAGGCACCAATGCAATGTGTTTTGTTTACTTTTTCTCACTGAACACACATTGCATTTGTCCTCGTTTGTCAAAGTTGGATGTTTAAACAAACTCATTTCCTACTGCTTTTATTGAAACCATCTGGATTTGTGGCCTCATCAATTAAAGTGTGGGGTTCTCAATTGTTTTTTTTAATGGCAACATCTACTAAAGATGTTGCCATTAAAATAGTTAGTTTCTTTGCAGCGACCGTCTTCATTGATTAACACATCTTTTAGAGATTGAAATACAGGTGAAAGCAGCTGCTGCAGTGCTTGTAAATTCATTCCTCTTTGCACATGGCTACACATTCCTAATGTGGAATGAGTCTGAAGTGATGAGGAGTAGAAAGTTTGATTTAATCATGTCTGACATCTACATTGCCATTTGCTAAAGATAACTCTTCTTAAAAACCAAAGCCTGCTGAAGTGACCCACGCCCACCTGCAAACCGCTAAACTAATTATGCAATTTAGTTTGAGAAGGATTTGATTTCCCTCTCCCGCACATGTTTTTCCCCATTTATGTAGTTTTTAAAGTAATGGATTTTTGCCTTTTCAACACTCCCTGGGTATAAAACGCCCACAGCTACTTTCCTTTTGTCTGTGACACTTGGCACACTGGCTGACCTATCTGCCTTACCCATTATGTTTGTTCCTCTCTTCACCCTTGCAGACATCCAGCGGTCTATCATTGGGTGGTTACAAAAAATAGAACATAACAGTCAAGCAAAAAAAAATTAACAAGTAATCAAGTTCAGCAAGTGCTCAAGCAAGTTTGGTCCGAGTTTATGGGAAAATATGGGCAGCCCCTGGAAAGGCTTTGTTGAGTTTACCTTGCCTGCGTCACCACCCACCGCGTTTGTTAGCGCTGACCTGAGCAGCACCTCCCCTGTCGGACTCAGCCTGTCGCCATATGGCCGATCTGTAAGTTCTACCTTCCCACCTCTTTTCTACGTGCCCCCACACCATCGAACACCCATCTACCCACCTTGCCCTGCATCTTTCTGTGAATGGCCTAACCTCTTTTCATCCTTTTTGGGCTCCCGAGACTTGCCTCTACTCAGTTATATTATTGCAGGGTGGGGGGGTGTTCTGCGAATTTGACATGAAATGTGGCTCTTTTCACAAGTCCTGAATAGCATTTTTCCCTTTTTTCCCTCATTTTTACTTTGAGTAACTGCGTTACTTTAAACTTTCCTCAAATAAATGCAACATGGAATTCAAGCTAAACTCCATACCAGTTGATCCTGGTATGTAGTTAAAAACTAAAATAAATGAAATGGGTAGTATTTAAAGTACAGCCCTATCAGCAGTGATCTAAAGTTCTTCGTTGTCCCTCAGACAAATCGCTTTTCACATTGATGTTTGAGAGTAATCACTGCACTGGTAACCAAACCAAATGCCGAGGCATGTAGCCTGTAAATGCAGGTCTTTAATACAGTATACTGTGTTAAAGAATATTGTAGAATACCTCCGTATATGTCGCCTGTTAAGAGGAGCTCATTGTGGTAGGGCCTAACAGAAGAGGCTGTTCTGGGACTTCCCTCATAACCCATAATCCATCACCAACCCTCTATCCACTATAGGTCCACTGCTATTTGACATGTCTTATGCATTTCCTGATTCACCATCTTCTGTAGTTTTATTTTTTTTACTTGACTTTGAGTAACATTTGTGACACTGCACTGAAACCATTTCACTAGAGCCCGACCGATTTTAAAGGATTTTTAAGGCTGATACGATTATAAATATTTGGTTATTTAAAAATTTGATATTCGGATATATTGGCCAATATATGTATATATGGAAAAAAAAATCCAGAAATGCCTAAAACAGATTTCCCTAACATTTTATCTGTATAGTTATCTGTATTTATTTGAGTTCTCACTAATATATATATATATATATATATATATATATATATATATATATATATATATATATATATATATATATATATATATATATATATATATATATATATGTGTGTGTGTGTCACAACCAAACAGAGGAACATTCAAATATAAAGTTCTGATAAATAAAATGTGTAAAAATACAAAGTTAAGATATGAAACATAAAATCCTTTTAAACAAAGACACACAAAAGAAACAGTGTTGCCTACAAGGACGTTGTAGAGGACGTTGTGGATGAACTATGCTATATCATTTATTTGTCATAAATGCTTATCGCCCGTTATAAATACCAATAAATCGGGAAATGCCAAATATTGGCCAATAATATTGGACCGCCGATATATCGGTCGGGCTCTACACTTCACCTTAACTGGCTGCGCAATGAGGTTGGTTATTCTTTTTAGTTTAGCCTGCCTTCTCTGTAGAGCTATCCTGTTTAAATACACTTGCATTGTCAACCACTGATTAGTGCCGTAATGTGAGGTTGTCATGGTAGCAGTTCCATTGCTACTGAGTGGTCTTATGGTTTTCTGATGGCTTGTTTTTTTTTTTTGTTGGCAGAATTCAAGTAGTGGTGGTTAAAACGGCTAAACTATGATAACATGGTATTGGAGAAGTCTTTGCATACAAGGACATGCATATTGTCTATTGCTGTGATGTTGCAAAATGTATACTTGTTAGGCCTCCCAATAATTGCATGGGCAAACACTGTAATGTATGAAATAACGGCAGATTAGTGAGGTAAAGTAGAAGATACAGAATATTATACCGTAATGCTGGATGGCAGCTGGTTTTGCATAATAACTAAACTGAAATTCCCTGGATTTGGGCAATTTGAAAAATATTTAAACGTTATGACTGTCGTCTTTTCAAAGCTGTTGCCTCCTCCCAACAGCAAATCCAAGTCCATTTCCCAGGGTCAGAAATGGAAAGAGGCTCCTCTGAACCTCCAGTGGCTCGCAACCCTGTCTCTGCCCCAGCTACCTCTACTGGTCCCATGCCTATCCCCCGCTCCTCCTCTGTCTCTTGCCATCCCCACCCAGGAAGTAAAAAACACAAGCGGACTCCCTTGTATCAGAGATCAGTAAGAGGGCGTGTTCGGTGGTCCCCACACTGACTTAACAGCCCTGTGAGCTGCTGTTGTGTCATGTTGACTTTTGCTAACAGCATGGTTTGTAGTTGCGTGAAAAATGAGTTTAACCATGTGTAGTGGCATATTTTGCTAAGTGCGTTTTTGTTGGTTGGTTGTAAGGTAGAGGGAGGTGAACAGATTTTGAACGTTTGCATGGAGTTGTGGCAGTGCTTAGTTGATATGGGACTAAAATCAATTGACAATCAGTACATTTTAACTTGTAGTGCATGCCACTTGTATGTGAACCAGGAATCGCCATACAGTGTACAGTTTATGTATTTCCGGTGGCATAAATAATCCTGACATTCTATCTTGTCCTTTATCAATGTGTGTTCCCCTATGTTGCTGGGCAGAACTCCAGAAGACTGATGTAGCTTTACTATTGTGCCCTTCCCCACTTCCTCCTGAAACTTGCTCTACCTGCATGTTTTGAAGTGGTTTTGTTTTTAAGGTTGGCATCAAACACCACATAGACTGTGACCTACATTTTTGTCTGCTTCATGTTGATCCACTACTGAATGCATTTTAAAAACTTGCTTCTCCTCTTCCCTAGATGAGTTTTGACCCAGGCATGCTCCATAACAATGGACATACTGCGTACGCCAACGGCACAGGGCCTGGCATAAGAGAGACTGGTGTGGTGGAGAAGCTTCTGACTTCCTACGGGTTCATTCAGTGCTCCGAACGTCAGGCTCGTCTCTTCTTCCATTGCTCCCAGTACAATGGCAACCTGCAGGAGCTTAAAATAGGAGGTGAGATACCTTGGACTTGTGTATTACTCATAAATACCTAATGCGTAGAACTTATCTTCTCAAAGACGAACAAGTTAAATCACTGAAACTTTAGATGTTCCTGATACAAATGTTTTGGTTTTCTTCTGCTTCTCTCTCCTCAGATGATGTAGAGTTTGAGGTATCCTCTGACAGGCGCACTGGCAAGCCCATAGCAGTGAAGCTGCTAAAGATAAAGCCAGAGGTGCTGCCAGAGGAGCGCATCTCGGGCCAGGTGGGGCCAGACCTGCACGCCTATCCCTTTACTGTGCTGCATGGTTATATTCATCCAGTTAAGGAACACATTTTATTTTTGGTTCTGTTGTTTGTCAATGTAACATTTGTATGGCCCATTGTGTTTTTTGGGCAGGGGATGTTATTGTAAGTAAATTGTTGAATTTGGTCCCCTCAAATTTTAACTCGAAGTACATAAATGCATTTGAATTTCTGATTTGGCTTGTTGTGCTGACATGCATGTGTGCTTGAGGTACTCAATGTTGATAGAACAAATATGGTCAAGTGATCAATGTAATTGCCCAATGGGTGTATTAATTTATCTGTGAATGGTCACAGCAACTAGTGTTGCACAGTTAGTCAGCCTGTCAAAGTGAAACAAATCTTATGTTTGTAAAGAGTCAATAATGCACCACATTTGGGACACTTGATATACTTGTTACTGTGACATTTGAAATTCAACCATTTCATCCATCACATGTCCAGAAATATTTTAATTGGGCAATGTAATTTATAATTGTTACTATGATACCTATGATTAGAAAAGCGGTGTGCTAATGGCCTTCTATCTGTCTTTCCCTGCTTTTCTGCAGGTTGTCTCTGCAATCCCAGTGCACTTGGATGGAAAGTCTGCTCCCGGCCAGGTGCCCACTGGCAGTGTTTGTTATGAAAGAAATGGGGTAAGTGGCATAGATTACAGCAGTGGTTCCCAAACCTTTTCTTCAAGACCCACCTTTTTAAAGATACAAATATTTTCAAGATTGGCAGTCGGCTTATTTACTTGCCGTTGTCTTGGTAGTTGTAATGTTTTGTGTAGCTTTGTTATCTGCATTCCGTTTACCTAGCAGTCCTTTCACAAACTTGTAAATGCTTTGCTAACCGTTCAGCAGAAGCATGATTTATTTCTTTATTTGGCATTGCCATGCACACTTTTTGGTTGGTTTAAGATGTCAATTTGTGTCATTGTACAGCAACAAAAGACTACTCTTAAACGGCATTGCATTCCTGTAGTGCGTTGTCTGAATGTTAACAGCAGCAACAAGAACACTGTTGAATTCTCTGGGCAGATATGGCCAGCAACTTGCCATCAAAAAATATAAAAAATTGACATCAAGGAAAAATGTGTTTCTTGATTGTGAAATTGTTTTGGGGTTAATAGGTGTGTCCAAACACTGACTTTTCACAGGAAGTGTTTTACCTTACCTACACTCCCGATGATGTGGAGGGGAATATCCACCTGGACACAGGCGACAAAGTCAGCTTTTATATGGAAACCAACAAGCAGTGAGTCTTTACACCACCATGTCAGTATTGTCTTAATAGTTTCCAACTTGCACGCGATTTTTATATTTAACCCTTTCTGTCTTTCAGTACTGGTGCAGTCAGTGCTCGGAATATTCAACTTGTGAAGAAAAAGCAAATGAGGTGCCAGGGTGTGGTGTGTGCTACAAAGGTAAGCGCCATGATATTAGTCATTACATGGCTTTGTTGAATACTATTTTAATTGGTCAATCCAAGCATTCTACGTACAGGAGACGGTTAGCAATAGTGCTAATCGCTGCCACTCTGCACGGTGCACTACCTGGCTCGGACTGCTTTGGGAGATGTGTCTCATACCTCTGACTAGGGGATTACAAAGGGATAGAGGGTGGAGGGAACTGGTAGCATAACGGGTAAGGGAACGCTAATATTGCAACCAGAGCAAACGTTTGCTCCCAATCACTGGGCCGACCGGATGTCTGCGGAATCGTCCACCATCCCAACCGGGGAGACCGGCGATATTGGCGGGTAACCTCAATATGAGCACAAATCACCCTGCACCCGGCAGTGTGCAGAGCATAGCGACGGCAAGTCGCTGGTGGTTAGCCAGCGAGACATAAACATGAAGGGAGGGGCCAACAGTTTCAGGATTTACCAAACCGGTCTGCTTTACATATGATGTTGGGTAGTTTAGCATTGCCAGACCTCCACAGCGCTGTTGAATAGGGTCTTACTACACCATACATACATTCTAGGATAACAAAAAAAACTAACTCAGGGTTGTTTTGCATTTCTTTCCAATCCCACCAGTCATGATAAGCGCTAAACTCCGTATGCGGTGATGGTGGATCTGCAAAATAGTCTTGGGAAGGAATTGTTTTGGTGAACATTTCCACCCCGCAAAAGAAAATGCCACAAAATATTAAATGAAGAAGAATGTCAAGCAATTATCATGGAAGTGTACGTACGTTGAGCCAGACCAGATGTTGGGTAGCCCAGTGTCATATCTAAGAGGACATTTTTATTCCTGATTCCATAGCACAATTTCCACCATACAGAAGAATTATATATTGACTAAAATGCATGTCAAATTTAATCTTTGATTATAAGTAATCTTAGCCTCAATGTCAAATAATTCATTTATTTGCCCCATAAAGAAACCCACTGACCTCTTGAGGCAGGAGCTCCCATTTTGAATGGTAGGTTGATGTACCAGTCATGTTGAACCATGGGTGTCTTTCAGGAGGCCTTTGGATTCATTGAGAGAGCAGATGTGGTGAAGGAGATCTTCTTTCACTACAGCGAGTTCAAGGGTGATCTGGAGGCTCTACAGGCTGGAGATGATGTTGAGTTTACCATTAAAGACCGGAATGTAGGTGTTTCAACTTTGGATAGTTATTGACCAACTTTGACACTTAACTCTTTAATGACCTGCCTGAATGTGTGTGTATATATATATATAATATAATATTTTCATTTTATGTTCTTGTGGCCATAGGGTAAAGAAGTAGCCACAGATGTAAGGCTGCTCCCCCAAGGAACAGTCATCTTTGAGGATATCAGCATCGAGCAGTTTGAAGGCACTGTTGTAAAGGTCATTCCCAAGGTTCCCACCAAAAACCAGGCAAGTGGATTACAAGTCTGGCAATAAAGGCAAGCATATAACTACAATATTCACAAATCTTTCCTTAATGCTTTCACAGAACGACCCTTTACCAGGCCGCATCAGTTCCCGGATTGGTTTCACTGACAAGGAACTGCCGTTTGGTGAGAAAGACACAAAGTCCAAAGTGACCCTTTTGGAGGGAGACCACATACAGTTCAACATCTCCACCGACCGCAGAGACAAGCTGGAGAGGGCTACCAACATCGACATTCTCCCAGACACCTTCGACTTCACCAAGGAGACCCGTGAAATGGTGGGAATTGCAAAAGAATAAATCAATGTGTGAATTTTATTTTATTTTTTTCCCTGAATCGGTCTATTATATTTTGTAATCATGCATTGTAGAGATGACTTCCACATTCATTTTTAAGTCGCTACCTATTTTCAGAAGTTAACTTTGTGTAACCCAATCTTCTTCTAGGGGGTAATTGCGGCTATACGTGATGGATTTGGCTTCATTAAGTGTGTGGATCGGGATGCCAGGATGTTCTTTCACTTCAGTGAAGTCCTGGAGGAAAGTCAACTGCACATCTCAGATGAAGTGGAGTTCACTGTTGTGCCTGTAGGTCCTGTTTATAAGCTTTTCACAAAAGTATGTATTCTGTCTTACTATTTAATCAGGCACATTTTAATTATTTGTAAATAACAAGCTAAATTAAATGTCCTGTTGTTACCAGGATATGCTATCAGCTCAAAGGAACCATGCAGTGCGCATCAAGAAGCTGCCAAAGGGCACAGTGTCCTTCCATACCCAGTCTGAGCAACGCTTTATGGGTGTGGTGGAAAAAGAAGTTGTGGCAACCACCAACAAGAATGCAAGTCCCACCAAGAGCAAGGAAAAGGTACCATAGTGCACCATTGACAAATATTGTACATGAAAATGCATTTTTTGTGTAGAAAAATAGCCTCATAGTCCAGTCCAACCAACATCACATCTACCCTCTTCCCAAATTCTGATATTTAGTTCTAATTTTCCTCTTTGCTTTCTTGTCCAATGACGTCCTCCTGTTCATGCTCCTTGTTTGTTAGAAAAAAGATAAGGTAGGACTGAGACGTTCTGCATGAAGCCACATGAATAGTTGCTCAAATAAATGCTAAAGATATTTGTATATACAGACTTAAACCAATAGTCAATGCTTTTCACTAACCTTTAGTCTAAAATATGATTCCTAAACCTTTTTTATATGAACAGTCTAAAAGCTCACCAATAATGCAGTGTAAGAATACTGTATTCACAAGTGTGATGTTGGCCTTGTCTGATAGGTGTCTTTCTCTTAATTTGTTCAAGGCTAAAGTTGTAGAAAAGGTTGGTCTTTGTAGGCTTCTGGCCCACTGGTTGCCTCCTTTACCTCTTTAGTTAACAGCATGGTATTTCATCACCAATTAACCCCTTAGAATTATGCACTCAAACTTTGTATCACTGATTCAGTGAGTTGTAGGGCTGCAAAATTAATGATGAAAAGGTAGTCCCAAAAGTATGTCTTGGGGGAACAGTCTTTTAAGTGTCTTTAGTAGTAAAAATAATTTTGTTTTTGTCATTCCTAAATGATTATAAGCACCACCTTCATTTAATGAAGTTATCCAAAACCCTGGTCTTTTTTGCACTTGAGATTAAGATTTAATATAATATTTTTTACATTCAAAACATTACGGTAATTTTACGTTGCTGCAAGAAAACAGATTAACAAGCATTTTCTGTGATCAAGCAGCCTGGCAATCTTAATTTATAGTCATGCTTTTGCTGGGATTAAATCAAAACGCAACTATTGCAAAAGTGTTCCCAATGAAACTGTTGCGCTGATGGGTAATTATGCAGCCCTTCTTATTGTAGGCTGTAACTCCAGGGCTGTCACAGTAGACTAGGCTAATGCTAACCAACTAGGCTGCTACAGAATAATGCATTGTGCAGTGTTGCCTTGTGTGGGTTGTCTGCACACTATTTTCTAATACACTACATACTCTGAAAATCACCCGCTTTCATTATTTAAGATATTGACTGCTTACACCAGGTTTGTTGGTGCAAGCAATCAATGTCTTACCTTAGTGGTGGTGTTTGTTGGAAACAGGTGTAGCATTGGTGAGAATTGCCCCCTGCCAGCTGGATCTAGCATTGGTATTGCTCATTATTGAAAAGATGATGTGATTTGTTGCCCTCTCTGTAGGAAGCTGAGGAAGGAGTGATTGCCTATGAAGACTGCGGAGTGAAGCTCACCGTGCCATACCATAACAAGGACCTAGAGGGGGGGGGATACCCACAGATCGGAGACAAGGTATCTACTGAGTGACACTGCACTCAGTGATTCTTTTTTTGAATTTTCTTTTATTTATATAAATTAAGATTAAATGAAGACTATAAAAGTTTAAAAAACCTCATTGAAAAGGTTTTGCACATAAAAGTATTGAACTCTCAGACACTGAAGAGGTGGGCAAAATGAGGTCTGCTCCTATAACAGACACATTCTAATATTACCCAACTTTAGTGTGTGTGTGTGGTCTGCCCCCTGTGTGTGACTTATTAATGTTTGTCCTCTAGGTGGAGTTCTCCATCAACGAAGTGAAGCGAACTGGCCAGCAGAGCGCCGTCTCCATTAGGGTCCTCAATCGTAATGCCTCCAATGCCAAGAGACTGCTTGGATTTGTTGCCACACTGAAGGACAACTTTGGCTTCATTGAGACAGCAAATCACGACCAGGAGATTTTCTTTCACTATAGGTACAGGTTTAAGTCTTAGATGCCCTTTTGGACGGATTCATTTACGTGTTAATGGTTTTCAAAGATCTATTCTATATCTATTCTTCCTCAGTGAAATGTGTGGAGACCTGGAGAACTTGGAGCTGGGCGACACAGTTGAGTACACTCTCTCTAAGGGAAAAGGAAACAAAGTCAGTG
Organism: Etheostoma perlongum; assembly: GCA_026937815.1. Taxonomy (NCBI): domain Eukaryota; kingdom Metazoa; phylum Chordata; class Actinopteri; order Perciformes; family Percidae; genus Etheostoma; species Etheostoma perlongum. The sequence continues at coordinate 24,419,814 of CM049377.1, read as the reverse complement.
CTGAAAAGGTTACTAAAGTGGCTGCAGGTATGAGGGGTTTAATTCCAACTGTTTTTGTAATATTAAATTTTTTTGTTATTTGTTAATATGGCAATGTAGGTGGGAGTTCCTACAAATAAAAGGTGTGTGTGTGTGTGTTCCATTGTTTCCAATTTTAGTGAATGGTATTAGTGAGGATGTTGGTGCGACAGCGATGATGGGGAAAGTTATCCGTCCCTTACGCAGTGTAGACCCTTCCCAGACTGAATACCAAGGGCTAATTGAAGTCACAGAGGAAGGTTAGTGTCAAGTTTTATTGGGATGTGTAGACCCAACATTTAAAGCAGTGTTTGTTTTTTCTTAGGAAGATTAAGATCTCCCCCATGCTCCCTTCTTTATGGTTTCAGGTGCAACTAAAGGTCAGAATTATCCCTTTGGAATCATGGGTATGTCAAACAAGGCCGATTGTCTGCAGAAAGGAGAACTTGTTAAGTTCCAGGTTTGCACAGTAGCCCAAACTGGTCAGAAGATGGCTTCTAATGTGGTCCCTCAGCGTAGAGCCATGGTAGAGTGTGTCAAAGACCAGGTAGTGATATTTTTTTGGTTTAATCATTGCACCACATGTATCAGAAAACCTCAGTGTTAAAGTTACCATGTAATAGATTATGCTGGAATGAATTGCTTCCAATTTGGAATCCTGAAGTTGTTTTGTTGCCCCCAGTTTGGCTTTATCACATATGAAGTGGGTGAGAGCAAGAAGCTGTTTTTCCATGTAAAAGAAGTGCAAGATGGCCTAGAGCTCCAGACCGGGGATGAGGTGGAGTTCTCGGTTGTCCTCAATCAACGCACAGGAAAATGTAGTGCCTGCAACGTACGCAGAGTCAGGTAAGTACTCATAACCTGTTTTTACATTTTGGTTAAATTAACTATAATTTCAACATTGGCTAAAGTTGTTGTACTTAAACTTTTCAAATAATATAAGATACAAAAAAAGTACTAACTATTTACCTAACGTTACAGTGAGGGGCCTAAACAGGTGGCCACTCCACGTCCGGATCGTCTGGTAAACCGATTAAAGAGCATCACTCTTGACGACGCCAGTGCTCCTCGCCTGGTGATTGTAAGACAGCCCCGTGGTCCTGACAATTCAAAGGTACAAACAAGCCTGTGCTCTTGCCACAATTTGTCTGTACTATGAATGTAGCTGCTTATCCTTGATTCGATATGAAATTCTATTGAAATCATAACTTCAAATACCAATTTTACTTTTATATTAAATATTGTCGATACCTTTTTATTTTTTATTTTTTATTTGTAAGCTACCACATTAATTACATCTTTCCTCTTCTAAACAGGGCTTTAATGTGGAGCGCAAGACTCGGCAGCCTGGTGTCATTGACTGAGCAATACAGAGCCCACCCTGTTGGTGGGATGCTGTCCCAAGGGGCAACAACAGGGGCTAAGGGAATTTGATTTGACACATGCTTGTACACACAAACTCATACATAAAACATACGCACACATACAGCTATTGGCATGTGTAATCTTTATCCCCTTCGATGCCTGCGAGGGAACTTTTCTCATTCCACAGTTCCCTGCCTCCCATGTATGATGTACTTGATACAGAGTTCCACACTGCAGTGTACATGGGGTCTATGAGAGTGTGTGTGTGTGTGTGTGTGTGTATATGTATGTATACATGTGTGTGTGTGTCATGTATCCTAGAAGTGATTATAGTGTGTAACTGAGGTATTTGTTTCTGAGGGTCTTGTCCCTCTCAATCAGAGTGATGACTCTGTGGCTGTCTGTCCTTTTTTGAATCTGCTTTGGTTGGAATTCTGCACCTGTAATCTGTCCAGTAGTTTGCCTGGGTGAGTGACTGTTGGCATGTCTTTTGAGCATCTGCTCCACTTTTTTCTTATTTTTGCTCTTTTACCCATGGAAACTTAAAATGGTGTCACTGACAAGTTTCCACTACTGTATGCTTTCCTAAAAGATGCATAAAGCAAAGCAAACTTCCCTCCATAAGGAGGATCATATTTTTCATGTGCAGGCTTAAACTGAGGATTCTTCTCTGCTCGGTTTTTTTGAGCAGTTTTTAAAACGCTTTATTGAAGAGCTGAAGTGAAAGCATGGTGTTTGTGTGTGTGTGTGTGTGTGTGTGTGTGTGTGTGTGTGTGTGTGTGTGTGTGTGGTTAATGTCAAGGTAGTTGATTTAATGGAGTTATTTACCAATCTGGAGCATTTAGATACCTTTTTGGTATTCACATGCTCCACTAAAGCAATTTTTCCCAGGTGCAGAGTTCCTTGTGGCATCTTATATCTACAGTTCTTTTATACTACTTTTTTTTTTTTTTTTTTTTTTTTCTTGCACATATTTTTGCTTTTTTCCATTGAAACTCAATCTGCTAATATTGAATTAAGTAAGAATAAGGTGCCTAAAAACTACAAGCAAAATTGAAAAAAAATTAGATGCATCCTCTGTTCCCAGCCAAACCACCAAAACATTCAGAACAATCTTAGGGTGGCTTTCTTTTCTAGTAGAAATAATACTGATATGCATCCCAAACCTGTGGGTTGGAATATACTGTATGTAATGTGTGCTTTTTTGCTTAGCGATGGTTCATTGAAACTTCAGATATAACAAAACAAATTTAACTTAAAGGAGAAAGTATTAGAAATTCAGTTTAAAAAAAGCATTAAGAAATCAGGCTACCAGTTATTGTGCGCTGGAGACATGGTGGGTGAGCTGTTGTGCCTCTGCACATGAAGTTACAGTCTAAATTAATTTCAACTTTGGAGATCACTGGGTTTCAGTTGAACCATGGACAGAGGTTCTCATGTACTTTTGTTAATGGTCTTGAATGAAACAATTGAAATAAAGTTTTATTAAAATCATGAGCTATTTTGTAATTGAATTATTTCAGAGGAAGGCTGCTTGATTTGACTGAAAAAATAAATTATGAACGAAGTACCTGCAAAAAGCAATTTTATTATGTTAACCAATGTTTCACTCCAGTATTCACTTACGGGCAAAAAATTACCTCCCCTTTTAAAAAAAAATAAATAAAACCAAACCACCAAAAAAAAAAATATTTATTTGCAGAGATTGGCCAGCAATTATTAGAAAAGAAATCCAACTCCTCCCCAGTAAGAAACATTAACAATTGGGGCTTCTCAGCCATTTACAAATTGACCAGAAATGAGTCTCATGGAAAGCTTTCAGTCCAGTCCAAACACTCTAAAATGAACACTTGAACAAATACTATTGCAGTTATAGAGAACCATTCCCTGCTTGTGTCCTCAGACAAGTCTTTCAGCGTCACGATTCCATATAGTTCAGTATAAACCGGTACATCTTGAAGTGCAGAATCCCCAAAATGTTCAGCTGAAAGCTGTCATGAAGCAAAGGCAGGAATATTGTCCTTTTGATTTCCATCTCTTTCAGTAAGCTTGAAGCATGTACAATACAATTCCATAATTCAAGGTCGCATAGCCAAGGTATCCTACCTGCAGATGTAATTTAAAGCTTTGTGGTTCTAATTTCATTGTCTTGATTGAAAATGTGCTGTACATAAAATTAGGCTTATTTTGTTATTGAAGCGCTTTCTGTTAGACAGCCAATTTCACTGCCCTATCCTTGTTCCCTTGCTGAGGATTACCTTCTAATATGTCTGAGGATCACCTTCTAATATGTCTAATATTAATATATTAAGTCTGATACAAATGAAAACGGTCCATTTACAAATGCTCAATACAAGTTAAAGCAGTAAGATCAGCATCTTGCATTTTAAGAAAATAAATTACCACAACTTGTGTACAATGAAGCATTCTTAGTATTTATTGACTTCATTTGATTCTAAACCTTGGTACTGCCCAGATGTATAGTGAGCTCAGAGCGGTGGATCACGTTCTTTTTAGTCTGCGATTGAGGGATTTGGGCTTGAGCCCAGCGTGCCCACCACTCCCTCAGCTCGGTGGGCCCTGTGGGCCGTCGCTCTTTTATCTGGTTGGGAGGATTTAGAGCATGAGTAGGGTGCAAGTCCTCTCTGGGCAGGAACTTCCTGTTAATGTTTACATCCCCATGTGAATCAGATTGCTGCTGATTTAGGTCCTTAGTTGAAACTGCTGAAATCTCTGTGGCAGAATTGGCACCTTTTGAAAACCGCTCTAAATCCTCTTGAACAACGTTTTGAGTAGCAAAGAAATCAAGCCCCTGCATTTTGCGCTTGTACTCTTCCAGTTTAGTCTTGCACCCCACAGCATTTGCCCTCATCTCAAGGAACTGGCATTGCAAATCTTTCTCGTAACCTTCCTCTGCCTTTAATTCATTCTCCCAAAACTTGATTTGTTCCATCTCCTCTTCAACCATTCTCTGCTGAGCCTCCTGCTCAGCTTTTTTGGCCCTCTGTTTTTCCTCAAGCTCCAAAATCTGTTTGTCTATGCATGCTATCTGGACCTGTATATCCTGCAAACAGCTGAGTTGATATATTATGGTTTCTCTTACACTGTTTTTCTCATCTTCAGTTGTAGCGCAGTTTAAACTGGACAGGTCATCAGGTAGTGCCACTTGAGCTTTCAGTGTGTGTTTGCTTTCTTTACTCCTGGTCTGACTTCCCATGCAGCAGGATGTCTGATTGTCCAAGTCGGACTTTAAACTTTTCTGACCTCTGACTTTGCATCTGCTGGTTTGACCTTGGTTACCTTCATTAACAGTGAGAGAAACACCCAAAGAGGTACGATTTCTTCTATCTGTCCTCTTACTGTTTTCCTTATCACAAGCAGTACTATATACCTTGCCTTTACCCAGACTCTCCAGCCATTCCCAGGCCTCCTCCATGAGCGTCAGAGACTTTCTTTTAGGCCTTTTCAAGACCTCTTTTTGCTGCTCTTCCTCTTGTCTTAAACAGGACAGCGGTGGCAGGCTTTGACGATGCAAACTTAGTGAACTGCTGCCCCGCCGCATTCTGGTGCCTGCATCTTTTCTTCTTAATGGCGGGCAGGGCTGATATCTGCCAACTTTTGTCCTGCTCATTTCATCGCAGACTGAAGGTCCGTTGTGGAGCAGTGTGAGTTGGACCTCCCTGGCCTGCTCACCATACTTCTCAAGAGTCTCCAGAAGGCATTCATTAGGGGCCATGCACCGCTCAAAGTCTTTAAATTTCTCCTGTAACGTGTAGCGCCCAGGTTGACCTAAAGAGAAGGATGACACTGCGGTTGTTATCTTGGTCAACATGTCAGTATATAAATGTTGTTATCATGTTGAGCCACAGATGTACATACCCAGGGCTTGAGCCAACGCTATGACTACTTCTTGGCATGTTGTTTTCTCTGTAACTCCGCAAACAACGCGTGGGATACCGTCCACCGACACTTTCACTTCCATTGTACCCAATCTGTGATTTTTAAAAAGACAATACATTTGAGTCAACGTGTCTGTTGAGCAGGCCACTGTTAGGGGAAGTGGTGGAGACAGTGATATCACCCCCATTAACATTCACTGTAATCTGTCTGCAAATCATGCATTTTTTTGTAGGATTTCTACAGTATCCCCTTAAAACTGAAACTAAACAAACAGAAAACCAACTTTTATTATTAGCTTTGAAAGAAATATCCATGACAAAATATTAGGAGGACCTACCTTTTTGTCCTGTCTGTAGTGCAGTTGCTCGTAACCAATCTGCTCTGGGGGAACGTTCTGGTTTGGAGGAAGTCTTGAGCAATTAAGAGCAATTAAAATTCCTAAAGTGCCTTACCAATGAGGACAGTTTATGATCCCACCCATCTTGCATAGTTTCCATTTTGCCTGGGGAAAAAAAAACACAACAAAATTTAATTTCTTTAGGTTTATATGAGATTGTACGACAGGAAAAATAAATAGAGCATAACAAGCCGTTTGGTTAGTCACTGTCATTACAGAGGTGGTATGAATTACATACTGTAGCTAACACTTTTGGTAGGGCTACTTGTATGTAGCCCAGATTACTGAATACTATATCCCTAAAATCTAATTTGTAACATTTCATATCTTTCACACGTCATCATTGTATCTTTAAACACAATTTCAGAAGGTGCCCTGCTACATCCTGCTACGCTCTGTGGTGCCCTGCTACGCTCTGCGGTGCCTTGTAATGCCGTGCAGTGCCCTGCTATGCCATGAACTACTACAAATTACTATTTTTAGTCACTGTTTCATTATCTTTTACTGTGACTGTTATTGCCACTATTCATTTCAACTCCAACCGGCCCGTCAGACACCGCCTACCAAGAGCCTGGGTCTGTCTGAGGTTTCTTCCTAAAAAGGAGATTTCCTCAACACTGTTGCTTGCACTGGAGGGAACTACTAGAACTGTTGGGTCCTTGTAAATTATAGAGTGTGGTATAGACCTACTCTATCTGTAAAGTGTCTAGAGATAACTCTTGTTTTGAATTGATACTATAAATAAAATTGAATTGCATTAGATTAGATTACTCAAATTAAATGATGTATTGAAATACTTTGGATTACTTTAGGGAATACTTCAATCTTCTTGCTGAGCTCATTTGTATGGGTCTTATACGTACTGTATGTCCATGACAAACACACATTCCTCACAGTATCCTGGCTGTGTGTCTCCTCTGCCATTGTCATAGCCAGAGGCGATTCTAGGATCAGACCTTAAGGGGGGCTCAGCCCCTAATGAGAATGTGACACGGATATAGAGCCTTGCAAAAGTGTTAACCTCACCTGCTAAATACCTAATTTCATTAGCCTATAATCTCCAAGCTCGGTATTGGAAAAAAAAAGTTTTTTGACACTATTAACACCATGATGGAACTAAACCTGCCACTTTACAAGTCAGAGTAATAACGGCCATATTGACACAATGTTCTAACATTTAGCAATTTTAATTGCTTACATTTCAATTTTGGATTCTGATCCGCGCTATGAAATGACCAACTTCTTCTCTGGGGACTTCCAACGTTAAACTTCACAACCGCACTACTGCCCTTCCTCTTACAGATTAGATGGAGTGAGACTCAACCAAAGGCGTGGGTCTGGCACAACCACTTCTGATTGGCCAACACTGCGTTTCTGTTCTTGACTGGGTAACAGGTGCATAACATCGCGACAGCGACACAGGATATAAAAAATGTTTTACGCCCTTTGAACCTGTAATTGTTTGTCCTTCGCAAACTCTAATTTGACGCACCAACTTTTATTTAAAAGATTAAACTAAAATAAAAAAGTTTTATATTACTTTAATTATTTTTTTTAAAATAATCTTTTGAGAAATTTCCTTGAGCCCCCCCTTAAAATGGCCTAAAATTGCCAATGGTCGTAAAGTGTATTGAATTGGCTGTTGGTTTTATTGCCAGTGAGTTCAACTTTTAATTGAAGAGAATTCCATTTCTTATAAAAGGTGCACAGTCATGCATTTACACATTTATTTAAATCGTGTCCTTACTCCTCTGTGATTCCCCCCAACTCTTACACAAACACTCTGGACTATCTGTTTTTTGTGGAGTAAAACATTCTTATGAAACTTGTATCTGAAAACAGATCCTGTATATGTGCATTCACCAGGGATTAAGTGGTTATGCTGTTTTAAAGTCCGGGTGTTCCTATTTATCTTTCTAACAGGAAGGGAGATTATAATCTGAACAGAACATGTAAACATGCTGAATTTGTGAACTGTGCACAAGTGAGCCATTACTATCAAGCACATGCTCATTCCTCAGTGAGTCTGTGCTGCTTAATATTCCGATCCTATCATTTATAAAAATCAGGGCTTTTTCATTTCAGACTATTTTACCTAGACCAAATTCTTTTGGAGATGTATCTTCTTTTGTAACGTGTCACTTTTTCACTTAATTGCCATTGTTTTTGATATTTTTCATTGTTTTTTGTTTTTTATTATTGTTTTTATTTTGTCTAAAGTGTCTGTTTTTTGTGGTATTTAACTGTGTTGTGTCTATTTTAAATTGAGTGACTGTTTGCTATTATTATTATTATCATCATTGATGTTGCTTTATTTTTCCCATGCTGCCTTTAAAATAGTTTCATTTTGTACATTTGAAGTATATATTGTAGATTTTACATTGTTCAGCATTCTGTGAACAGCGAAGGAAGAATTACATTGTACATTACTGTACATATGACAATAAACTTTGAACTGTAAATTCTCTGATTCTCTGTTGTATGTACCCCCCCTTTTAGTAGCTTATTTGGGGATGATGACGTGTGAATAAATAAATAAATGAATATCAATGACCTTTAAAATTAATTAGAAAAGTGAAAACCTCAGGTAATATCTGTTTGGCTAAACACTAACCAAACAACTCCCAGACTGGAAGCCAGATAGGGGAGCACCTGTTGTAATTTGCTAGTGTCTGACTGTCTGGGTAATGATGACAGGAGTAAAATGAGAAGGATAAACTTTGACTCCCTGCTCACTCTTGCTCATGTTAACCACATGCCCAGCTGCTTATAATCTCTCAGGTTGATGAGCAACAGTTAGATCTCTCTAGAACATGGAAAATAAATTATTCAGAGAACATGTCAGCCTGTCCACTTACTTTTATTGGTTTGTCCTTCAAATTCACATTCTTGTGGCAACCTGGCGAACGCTGTGGATATGTAAAATACAAAATTTACATGCAAAAAAGGAAATGTTTATTAGATCATTTGAAATGAGCAATTGAAGATTGATTTGTCAAAAGTCACAATTTGTGAAAGAAAATCCATTTTTATTTCTTAATTATTCAAGTATATTTATTGAGAACTTGCCTTCCAGACAGTTTCAGGATGTTTCAGTACTGTGGCTTCTTGTGTCACTAGTTTAATTCCAATCACCAGTAAACTATAAACTGCTGCGTTAGCTGGAATTTTTAAATGTATACTTTTAAAAATATAATTTACAAAATGTCCTGTTAAAACATTCGGTCATTCTGCCTTTTTGTAGCTAAACTGACTGCCTGCCCATTTCTAACATGATCTCTTTTATTAGTTGCACCCTAAGAGGAACGTTGACATTTAGGATCACATTCCCTAAAAATAGATTAAGTGTCTTTGAGCTAGGCAGAGTCTTGATGATCGGAGAAGCAGAAGTATATTACACAACTAAATAGCAAAGTCTGCGATTATGATAAGAATATTTCCTCCCTAACAACCCAAAATTCTAAATAACTTTTTGAGATTACAGTCCCTACCCTGATATAATTGCTGTTTTGCAATACATTTACAAGTACATTTACAACAAGTTTACAGTCCCATCCTGTTTCTTTTCCTACTCCTTAGATACATCTTACCTTAATTGCAGAAGTTATCAATAATTCAGAGTCTGTAAATAATGTTGATAATGTTAATAATATTGTGTATTTTTTATTTTACTGTGTTTGCGGCCACCGCTCGCAATGTGTGTTGGAAGCCACCTCATGTACATTTCGTTACAAATGTGCCAGCACAGTGTGTCAAAGACAATACAGTTTAATTAAAAGTAATAATTGAGTTAAATGGAATTTTGTATATGCTGCTCAAAGCAGAAAAAAAACAACATTAAAACAACTTAAACAGTAATTACAATTTAAGAAATATTCTGGTAAAACTGTTGACAGCATGCTTAGTGGATTTTGTGGACTTTTGTGGAAGTACCAAGGACATTGCTTCTGGAAAAAAACAGAAAGTTTCTGTTTCTTTTGGGTTATTCATTTTTTCAGCAAAGTTGCTGTCACCAGTTACTCTCCTAAGAAATTAATACTACCGGGTAATTCAGGGAATCTTATTTGTGAGGATGTCACCTTCCCCAGTCTACAAGGCCTTTAGGTCCAATTAATATTCCTTTCCCACTTTTAAGCCATGCCAACGGCAGGGGCTGGCCATTTTAATTGGTCTACCACTTTGGTCCATACTGAAATATCTAAAAAACTATTGAATGGATTGCCAGGGAATTTGGTACAGATATTTGTGGTCCCATGAGGATGGATCCTACTGACCTTATTGGTCCTCTGACTTTTTATGTATCTGATGAAAATGTATCTGTATGGTTGCAAAACTGACATATTTTGTGTTTAGTGATGATTAAAAATGTTAGCATGCTAACACGCTAAACTAAGACGGTAAAACAGGTGAATATTATTACCTGCAGCACAAGCATGTTAGCATTCCGATGTTAGGAAGTAGTTCAAAGCCCCACTGTGCCTAAGTACAGCTTCACAGAGACGCTAGCATAATGTGACTTTGATAGCAAAATAGTTTCTAAAGTTGGTCTGTAGGGCTCAGCAGAATTTGACCTGCTATGCAGACATTCTACAGATCTTACTCTCTAAACTTTGCTGTGAAAATAAATGCACTTTAAATGTCCTCACTGGATAAGAAATATATCAAAAGGTTCAGGATGTTTTTTAAAGGATCTATTATCCTTCCCTTATTAAGGTTATTGAAAAACATACAACAACAGTATAAAACCACATGGATACCTTTGTATATCAGTAATGTGAAATGCAAGGACATCTCCAATTTAGGGATTTGCATGTTTTCAAACCAACCAAAGGCACCATACGATGATAATCCACTCCACTTGTATACTGTTCCCTGCCATCAATTTTAAAATGTTCTATATTTATAAAACCTTGACACACTCCCATGCAACAGTAACAATGTTGTCTCCTGTTGCATTTGCACTGGATAGAAAGGTGTATTGTGATTAACTAAAAACCTAGCCTAACCTAACCTAGCCACCTAGCATGGGCAGAGCTACTTGTGCAGCTATCAGGGTGTTATATAATATAAGTTCCCTCATACACACATACCCGTCTCTTTGTGTCAGGGAGTCCTGTGTGCACATAGACTTAAAATAGACCTAGACCCCCGTTACATCTAGGCATATCGCATGTGGGCATGGAAGGTTCTGGTTACTCGTGAGAGACAGAAGGATCTTTATATTGCACTGACCAAGCACAGGGCTTCACACTTCCCTACTACAGTGGCCCAGTGGCTGACCACCATTTTCCAGTCCTCAGGGAGCGTTTCACTAGAAGAGCATCACCATGCCTAAAGTCTTAGTACCAGGTGAGTATGGGTAGGATTACTTGGATTGGACCACAGGTTTGGACGTGCACCCTCATCTTTAGAAGGAGTGTTTGGATAGCATTTTCTAAAGGTTATTTTACATTGACACATGATTATAAAGGTGAACCGAGGAACCCTTCACCAAAAATGTATTCATTTTCATTTTTGTTATGGCAACACATGAAAACTAAAAATAAACGTCTGTTCTGTCAAAATGACACCCTCATGTCTGCTTTGTTGAGATTTATAGAAAATATGGATTGAGAACTTCCAAAACTTTGCAAATAGGCTCTGAATGCATATTGTGCCTAATATTACAACCCTAACTGTGAGTAATATCCACAGTCACCTATGGTAATAAATTCCCATCTGTAGCCAATGTTACATTCTCCCTATAATGGTTGGCACTGACAGCTTTAGTGGCAGGTTCATTGAGGTTAAATTATTATAGTTCCAATATGAAGTACATACTGACTATTATGTAGTCATCACAAGGTGCCATCTTCTCCTCAGAACTAAAAATCTTTGATGAAATTATTAATAATTACTTTTGGGATTTGTGTGATTCAAATGTTTTTGTTCTTTCATGAGCTCAATTGCAAGCATTTACATTCATATTGTAAAACTCCACGTTTGTGTTTCAGTGCAGGATCTAGTGAGTGGTTGAGTATCAGATGTGAATATGTTAAGAGATGCTTTTTGGTGGATGTAATTTGCTACTAGATTCTCCTGGGTCAAGTGTAACAGGAGATCAGGTCATGCTCACTTTGTACTTGTATTCTTGTAATTCACTTGAACTTCTAGTTCATCCCCAGTATAAAATGCTCTGTCATCACTAATATTATAAATACTGTAATGGTTGCTAATTATAGGTTTACAGTACTTTCACCAGGCACTGCAGGGCAACTAGCAAGTATGATGGCACATGAGACAGTTAAGAGGGTGACAAATAGAAATGCAATGGTCAAAGCAGCTGCTGTCTGAAGAGCTAGATTTCACAACTAATACAATTAGGTGGTATTAAGCAGGTATTTGTGGAGAATATGTTTGAAACTCTGATGCTGCAGCGATTTCAAGGCAGTGTTGTCGTGCAGTTCCATGCAGGCAGGTTTAACGATCTGCCGGAGCATGTGTGGAGAAGTGACTATGTGTTCAAATTCAGTCTTATATTAAAGTCCAGTTTACCCAAATCCCAAATTCCCATGCAGATAGTTTTGATTTAATTTACTATATTTATTTTATGCTGCAGCACAAAACTTAACAATGTAATAAAGCATGTCATAGACACTCAAAAGATAATCAACATAACTAACCGTAGACTTTTTTCTACTAAAGTATAAGTCCCAAAAAAACACACATGGACGGACAAGTTTCTGACTACCTTTTTATTGCTGCTTTGAGACATAACCACATTGTTTTGTTTCCCTCTAACCTGGACTGTCCCACCCTGACTGTGACCTTTTGCTTTCACAGCACAGGGAGGAAGTGAGTATGGAGCTAAGAAAGTTCTTGAGAAGTTTCAGGGAAGATGTGAAGCATTTCACATGCATGGTTTACTGTATAGCTGTGAGACAGTTACATCACCAAATATTCTTTCTCCAAAGTGCATTTGAATGCAACCTAGTTATATGAATCTTGATAAATTAATGTTTATTCCATATGAAATGAAAAGCAATGGAATAACATGAAAATGAGTTTATAACCATTTATTAATCTATTGTTCACATTCAATATCAGTTTTTTGGTTCATTGTACTGTCTTTGTACTATTTGTAATATATTGTGTTGCATTACAAACAGAGCATCATCTTTAAAACTGAACTGAATGTGAACAGTTAAATTAATAAATGACTTTTCCCAGGTAGCTCAATGACTCTTCCACCGTGAGAATGTTGGCAAAGCAGCACACAACCAAGACCAATTTTGACATTCAGACTTGTTTGAGCCATTAACGGAATGCCATGCAGACACAGGAAATGCATCTTTACCTGCAGCGAGATGTTTAGAAATGGTAGCAGTGTAGTCATTAAATCACATTACAAAGGTATCCTGCATATTTGATTCCTAATGTGTTGCTTCACTAGGAGCACTGGGAACATCTTTGCATGTGTCATGGAGATGCAGAACAGTCATGTTAAATTAATCCCACTTATCCATTCACCATAGAGTGAATGCACTGGTCTAATGTTTCATTTCATCTGCATGTATTTATAAACTATATTCTATTTTGTCAATTACTGATAATAGGGCTGGGCGACATTGGCCAAAATTTATCATCCTGATAAAGGTCCTTTCCTATCTCAAAAACAATATGTATCACAATATAGCAAGTCTTCTGGTCTATATGAGCCTATTTAGTATACTTCTGTGTAAATAAATGAATGGCAAATGAAAAGTTAGAATCATTTTATTCATTTTATTAGGAACTTTAGCACAACATTAACATAACATGACAAGAATGGAAAATTTGTCCAACTTATGTAACTAGTGCTGTAAGTCAGTTTTGCTGCTGATTTTTCGACATCGCGATAGAAACGATATAGGAAAAAACCTACACAATAGACATTGTTTTGAGGATATACTGTCATGTCACCCAGCCCTAACTGATAAATGTCATAGTTCAGTCTTACAGTTCCTAAACTGTCATGTAATGTATTCATAACTTTAGCAGTTACATTTTGTCATGCATTACTGTAAAACACAGGAAACAGGTTCTGTTTGTATGTCATCTTAACACCTTTCTAACCAATGTTTTTCTAAAACTCTCTTTTTTGGGTTATATTCCGGTTGGTGCTACTTTCTTGCTGGGCATTAGCAGGTCCTCAGAGTAAGTATGGAGGGTGAGACATAGAACAGGAAATCTCTTTAGTCATAGACTATGTGTGATACTGGAGTTGTTGTTAGAGTAGAAAGCCTTGCTTCTTGGCTAGTAAGTGCATGTAACAGTTAAAGTTTGATCTTGAGAGTAGATGGACATCAAGTTCTGCCACTCATGCTGTGTATGATTGTTTCACTGTGTTTCTTATGAACACTTGTTGAAGAACTGTTGTTCTTCATATCTTGGTTCATAACTCCAGTCATTATGAACCTTGACCCTTTTTCTTGTCATTTTTTCAACAACATTCAAAAATCATCTCACTTACATCCATATAAAGCCACTTACATCTGGACTGATGGGATGGGAAACAATAATAATATCCTAAATATACAATGAGAGATGATAAGAAAACTGGGTAAAAGCTTTACCTTCTTGTATCCATATTTGTTCAGTGTACAAAACAGTGTATGTATGTATGCTACTTCGCTGTAGTTCCTCTACGTGCATGGGACCAAACTGGCGTTGAAGACTTGTATTGGCTGAGTCATTATTTGGTCATGTGTACACTGCATGTGCAGGTAATGTATGTGCCTTTATTACGTCATATTTGTGCAGCATATGTTAGCGGTCAAGAAAGTCTATTTGCTGTATGGTGATGATGGAAGCAAAATGCATTTCACCTAATGGAATAAACCTTTTGCTGTGCCTGACAGAGACCGATGATAAGATGCGGGCCTTCGCGGAACAGGTCTTTGCATCGGACACTAAGGGCGAGGACATCCGTGATGAAATCTCAATGTTTGATGTGGCTGAGGACTGTCCCATCATGCACCATGAGATGGCCCACCATCTGCACACTGATGATGATGCTGAGAAACGGTGAGAGGCAGGAGATTATGTATTGCCAGTTTATGCTTATGGCACAGCTAAATCTGCTAGAGCAAATAAATGTGAGCTCACAGATTTGTCCGGTTCCCAGACAAAATTTGTTTGGCTTTCACAACAAACATTTCAGAAATTTTGTCAATGGATGAAGCCAACCATTAAACATCACCCCTCCTTACCCACAGCAAGAGGCACCAGCGCTCCTGCACTATGGCTGTGCCTGTTGCTGGTGCTCAGGCAGCTGCTACCTCTATAGTGTCAATGGAGGTGGACACACCCACCTACCTGGAAGTGCCTGACTTCCAGAGAGTGGCCATCATTGGAGACTACGCCTCTGGGGTATTGCTCACTTTCCACTTATTCAATTCAAGTTACCAAATTCAAATTTCCCAGCCTACTTTGGTTGTCTTTAAAAAACATTTTGAATATCAGCCACCTTTTTAAATCACCTAGATATAAAAAATAAATGAATAAAATCATTACAGTAAGAAGCAATCAAACTCATTGTCTGGTGGTGATACTATGAGTGCTACACTGTGAAAATGTTGTTTTTTAAAGTTCCCTTCATTTCTGTCAAAAAAAACAAAATTTGAGTATTTGTTTTTATTTTACTCCTCATTTAAAAAAAAAAAAACTTTTTTTGACTTTGTCAAATGTATGGAATGCCATCCTTTATTATGGTTAGAAGTTGATGTGGATGTAGATTTTGAATTTCTCTGACCGGTATACAGTATGTGTCAGCGGACTCAGGCCTGCCATCAGCAAATGTGGACAGGGGGACAACATTTTCCAACTTACAGTAGGCCCCCATCCATACCCACTCCACCACCTTAGACATTTACATGGGCCTCTCCTTGGCCTAATGCCGGGATCATCTGTACCCTTTGACCCCCCACCCCCCCGTCACATGGCCTCCCTCTCACAGAGGCCCATGAATGGAGCTCATCTGGGTTTAAGTTTAAGTTTCATGATAGTGGGTTTGGCATGCAGGGAAAGAAACATTTTCAAGGAGCTGATTGTTATTTCTGCTTTAGCCTACTTAAAACCTCACGTTTATTAGGGTATATTAACTGACAATCAAGCTTCCACCTGTTCCATCAAACAAAGATAAATCATTAATTAAATTAGGTATTAAGGCTTTTGCATTAGTGTAAAGCTGGTGGTGGATCATTTTGTTTTTGAAAGGAATGCCCCAAATGTTGCCATAGCTGCATATTATTGGATTTTTTTGGATTTGGATTGGATTTGCAGAGCTGTTTTTGCAGGTAACGGATGAATCTGTTATATCTGCTATTCAGGTCACCATGGATGACTTTGAGCTGTCCTGTAAGGGTCTGTTCCGTGCCTTGACCATCAGGGAGAAGTACATGAGGCTGGCCTTCCAGCGCTTCCCACGGACGGCCTCCCAGTACATGCGTGAGATTGAGGGCGAAACCTTCAAAATTGAAGATCAGTTGCAGCCAGGTGAGAAGAACAGGAGTTGAGGTCCATAAATGAGCTAATGCAAGATGTTTTCACTACTCTAAATGTGTATGTTACATCTGTCCGTCAGTCTTCACATCTCCTCCAAAGAACGGTGAAGATCCCTTTGATACCAAGAACCTGCCAAAGAATCTGGGATATGTTGCTCGTATGAAGGATGGTGTCATCTATGTGTACAACGATGCTGCAGCTGCTGACAAACATCAGCCCAAAGACCTGCCCTGCCCCGACTACAACACCTTCATCGATGACATGAACTTCCTCATTGCTCTCATTGCACAGGGCCCGACGTGAGTCCATTGAAATCTGAATTTTAGAATTGAAATATCTCAGTTATATGTTCGTTGTCCCTCCAGAATTGTACTCGTATGCAATTTTTGTACAACCCAGATCTTTCAAAATAATGTCATGTGGATGACCCCAGAGTTGACTGACTGTTAAGTAATTTAAGTTCCATGTGTGTGGCCCTGGGGATCCACACATGGGCGCAAGAAAGGTCAACAAATAACAATAACAAGGCACTTCAAATCAATATTTTCTTATTCTAAACAATTATGAAATACTGTATGTCCATTGGTCTGTCACAGTGCAGCTCATGTGTTGATATGCTCCTCTTCACTTTGCAGTAAGACTTACACTCACCGCCGCCTGAAGTTCCTGATGTCCAAGTTCAATGTGCATGAGATGCTGAATGAAATGGAGGAGATGAAGGAGCTTAAGTTGAACCCCCACAGGGACTTCTACAACTGCAGAAAGGTAACCATGAAAATAATTTAGCATGGAAACGGCTTCAAATTTAGCTTTAAAAAATAAAAGCTGAACAAAAAGAACTAAATCAACCTTAACTCTTTACGTCTTACCATTTTAATGTTGAGGGATGTAACAACAATGCATGTACTATGGGCGCAGTGTACTAAAACATTTTTATAAATTAAGTTTTATCATGTATTTCAAATGCATTCATATGTAAAAGATGAGTCCCTATACATTTGAATTTAAAGTTATATTTCCCACTTAGTTTGCTGTCCTTCTCCTTACTTGCCTCTGCCATGCAACTTGGATGCACCTTTAGCTCCCTCCTGTGACCAAGCAGAGTTATCACATCACATAAACCCAAAACCTGTGATCCACTATTTATCATGTCTTCTCTCTGACATTTTAGGTGGACACCCACATCCATGCTGCCGCCTGCATGAACCAGAAGCACTTGCTGCGCTTCATCAAGAAGTCTTATCGCGTTGACGCTGAACGTGTCGTGCACAAACTTAAGGGGAAAGAGGTCACCATGAAGGAGCTCTTCGAGTCCCTTAACCTGCACCCTTATGATCTCACTGTGGACTCCCTGGATGTGCACGCTGTATGTAACTCACTTGTTGGAGTAATTGTGGCATTAGATGTGAACAGAAATAGCTTCCATTTGAATTACCATGTACAAGAATAACCCTAACCCTGACTGTGTCAGAAAGCATCAAATTGGTATTGATTTTCTAATTGTAAGTACACCTATACTGAGGAGTTACAGAATAAAAAAGTAGCTGGAAACAACAGTTAAAGGTTTTATGTTAGGTTTTTGTCGTAATTGTTGGATTGTATATACTGGTAGACAATGCAATAAATATATGACTTTAAAAATGACCGAAATTTAAATTAAATCTAAAGGACATCTTTAAAATGCAATTTCCTTATTTACTTCTTTTGGATAACGCCTACTTAAAGATTCACATTTTCTTTTATTTAAAGCCATTATTGCAACATTTGCATTTCGAATTAATCATTGCTATTGTCTCATCCCCTCAGTCGAATTTCCGTGATCTAAATCTCTTTTCTTTTCTCTTTGTTGTGACTCTGAAGGGAAGACAAACCTTCCAGCGTTTCGATAAGTTCAACGCCAAGTACAACCCTGTAGGAGCCAGTGAGCTGCGTGATCTGTACATGAAGACAGAGAACCACATCAGTGGAGAGTACTTTGCCACCATCATAAAGGTTAGTTTCTATATAATAAAAAAAAATGAATAGATAAAAAACATCACAGATCACATTAGTTTTTGGTGTGAAGATAGTGTGTAACAAAAATGTGACATAAAAAGTAAACATTACACATACATTATACACAGCAGTTATGGTAAATGTTGTTGTGATTGATAATTGACGGTTCTGTTGTCTATTTAGCAGCCTAATAATTTTCCACATGGATCATCTATTATGTCCTGAACGTCATGTTATCTAAGCCTGATTTGACCTTTGTGTAAACCAGGAAGTTGCCAGTGACCTGGAAGATGCCAAGTACCAGTATGCAGAGCCGCGTCTGTCCATCTATGGCTGCAACCCCAACGAGTGGCACAAACTCTCCAGCTGGTTTGTCAAGCACAGAGTCTACTCCCCAAACCTTAAATGGATGATTCAAGTACCCAGGATCTAGTAAGTTTGTAATCTTTCTTGGATTCTTTCTTTTACGCAGTTTCAACCTACTGTGAGACAGAAGGGAAGTAAATGTCCTGTTGTGGATCAATTATAGTTTCTCCCATGTAAGCATGAAAATATGCTCAAAATGTGTGAAAGAATGGCTAGAAAGATTATTACAATTAATATTTTAATGAATCTGTTTTGTCCCTCTTCTATCTTAGTGACATTTTCAGAGGCAGGGACTTTGTGCCCCACTTTGGCAAGATGTTGGAGAACATTTTCCTTCCTGCGTTCCAGGCCACTATCGACCCACAAGCCAACCCAGAGCTCAGCATCTTCCTCCAGCATGTGAGTCGCAAACAGTCACAAAAAACATTCATACTGTAGGTCACTGGGATGATCGTAACAATTCAGACATAACAAGATACCAAATCGAAACTTGAACAGATTTCCCTGGCATGATTTAGGGACTGTGTTAAAGGTTACTGGGGTAGAAATTTGTTTATTTGTGTTTATTTAGTTGAAAAAAAAACCTCTGCAGCATTATCGATATTTTCTTCGGACCGTCCCGTTATAAAAACTGCATTACCCTCTTAAAATATAAAAAAATAATGAATTTCTGTCAAAGATAATAGTGAAATATAAGTGAATTGAATATTATCTTCACCTTCACCTCAGTGACACACATGAAAATAATTTTGATATAGCTTTTTATAATCAAAATTATATATAAATTTACAAAATAAGATCAGAAAATGTAGTAAAAAAAAAAATGGCCCTCCCCTGCTTTTCCAAAAAACATTAGACTACAGTCCCTTCACCAAAAAATAAGAATTACAATATCCTTTTCCGACCCCACCTTCTCCCATAATCATTTTTGTACAGTCCCTTAAGGATGTAGTTGTGGTATAAATGACACAACATGTACCTGAGACATGTTGACAAGACAAAGTTGACATGTCCAGACATGTGGATAGCAAATTAATAGACCACAAATGTCTGCTGAAATGTGGTCATACCCAAAGGACGGCAACCCATTTCTCACAGTTATCTGTCTCTAAAGACCCAAGGATAACCTCCAGAAGAGAGGCCTCTGTTTCCTGTATGATTAACCATTTGCTTCCTGGTGTGTAGGTGACAGGTTTCGACAGCGTGGACGATGAGTCCAAGCACAGTGGTCATATGTTCTGCACTAAGAGCCCCAAACCACAGGAGTGGGACCACAGCAAGAACCCCTCCTACACCTATTACATATACTACATGTATGCCAACATCGCTGTGCTCAACCAGCTCCGCAGGTCAGTAACTTTGTGTCTGTGCGCACACATTTGTCGTTTTTCAGTATTTGTACAGGAATATGATAAATACAATTTATTTAACAGTGTTTTAACTGATTTTTCACTTCAATTCCAACGTTATATATGTATCCTTTCCATAGTATAATACTTGTTTATCTTCTGGTTTCCAGACAGAGGGGGATGAACACATTCACATTCAGGCCTCACTGTGGTGAGGCTGGTGCCATCACCCATCTGCTGGCAGCCTTCATGACTGCTGACAACATCTCTCACGGCCTCAATCTCAAGAAGGTCAGTCCTCTCTTCACGTACTGCACTCATATATACACTACCGGTCAAAAGTTTGGGGTCACATAGAAATTCCCATTGCACTCCATTGTAGACAGAATGCCAGCTGAGATCAGTTGCATTGTTTTTTTAACCAGGGCAGTAATCAGATTACATTATGTGCTTACATAATAGTAAAATGGTTCTCCAATGTTTTTCTAGTTTTTTATTTTTAAATGATAGATTAGTACACAGAATGTGCCTTTGGAACATTGGATGAATGGTTGCTGATAATGGGCAATGTAGATATTGCATTAAAGATCAGCCCCCCCACCCAAATTAGCAGGTATTCTGTCTATAATGGAGTGGTATGGAAATGTATAAGTGACCCCAAACTTTTGACCGGTAGTGTACAGTCACATACAAGGTGTCAGACTGTGTTCTTTAAAGGGACCAGAAGGGAAGGTTATTATATATATATATGTATATATATATATATATATATATATATATATATATATATATATATATATAGCAGTGTCATAAGAGAAGAAGATTAAAATACATGTGCTTTATTTTCTTCACTGGATTGGAATTTATATATTATTGTCAATGTAGTATACATCATCAAATAGTCTAACAATCTAGGATAGAAACATATCTTAGAGGTTTGCTTGTGAGCAGATAATACATGAAATGATACCTTTGTTAATGAATGGGAAGCCAGCCAGCCAGAGACAGCTCAGTAGTCAACAGCCCATTTACAGTGTTCCAGTATACAGTATAATAATATATACTATTAAATATAATATTAATAATCATAGTAAAGCTAACATTAGTTTATCTAAATGTGTTTACTGTTTTGTTTTATTTTTATAAAATAAAAGGAAGACAAAAAACAAAGCACAGTAGATGAAAGACAATATTTAAATGTACCAATAAGAAACTAAACATGATATATGAAATAAAATTTAAAAAAAAACTGGAATTAAAACCCTGTTCAGCTGTGCATAGCCAATACCACCATTCTCTACAACCACCATAGCTGGAAGTTGAAAGTTTTTGTTTTTTTTGTTGTCTTTGAATGCATCCGTCTCAAGTCCGGAAGTGAAATATGCTCCATTATTATTGTCCTATAATAAACAGAGATTGTGAGATCCATTGAAGTAAAATATGTTTCAAGGCATTTAATTTTCTGAGATGTACATTAGTTATGTGCATGCTATGAATACCAAGAAAAAATATAATGGAATGTGAATTCAAGCTCAGTTTGTCATCTGGAAGCTTAGGCATTGTGTAACTCTACCAGTATTTGTTTTGCAATAATGCAATAGAGAGGTGCCGGCACTAAATGTGGAAAGATGATCAGGTGATAAATGCTTGTTGTGTAGTATTTTGAGTTGTAATGCTCTACTCCGATTACAGCTTTTTTGTATAGTTCAATAATCTTCCTACATATCTGTAATCTCTACACCCAGTTCCCTCTCCAATGTCTGTCCAAGCTACCACATACAAAAAACTGGAGGTATTACAACTAATTAGCAAGGTTTTGCATAATATAATCTCTTATCTGATATTCCTAATTAAAGTTCTCTCTGAAAATATCATATTTTACATCTGATTAAAGGGCATGAAGATCCCATTCTCAAAGAGGTCCCATATGGTATAAATACTTTTTAGGTTAAATGTTTGAAATCTGGATCTAAGTGGGTGTCATACTGGATCTTCCTCAGTATGTTGTACTGCCCTTCAGGTCTTAGCTGTAATGCTATTGGGTTATCTTTAACTGATTTCAGGTTTCTTCAGAAAGTTTGTAAGGGGATATTCTGGACTACTGCACGGATAATAATGTAAAGTGCAATCTTTCTCGGAGAGTCATCCTATGAGTAGTGCAGTTATTACATTACTTATTGCTGGTTCTGTCTGCTTTATTGTCAAAAATAAAAGTAAGAAAAACACGTCAAAATGCCAGGCCTTGACAAATAATTTTGTAAGTTGACCGAACCGGATCTTGTAAACTGATCATATCTATCAATCTTCCACCACCAGAGTCCTGTGCTGCAGTACCTGTACTTCCTGACCCAGATTCCCATCGCCATGTCCCCTCTCAGCAACAACAGCCTCTTCCTGGAATACGCCAAGAACCCGCTGCTGGAGTTCCACAAGAAAGGGCTTGTGGTTTCTCTGTCCACTGACGACCCCATGCAGTTCCACTACACCAAGGTCTGAGCACATGGAGATAGTGGGCAATGGTGCATACTGTGCTGTGTATAATGAGTATTTTATTACATCTAGAGATGAATGCATTTAGTTTTTGTATTCACGCTGTACAGGCAAAGACATAAAGCACACTCAAATGTATTTTTTTTCTGTTTATATGCTTACAATGCATGTTCATTCAATGCATGAACATGCATTGTAGGCATATAAACTAGTTTTATGCCATACAGACCATGAAAGTGAATATACACATACTAAAAATAAATCACAATCACAAATGTATGTACTATAGCTGTTGGGAGCTGTGTCTACAAGGTCTCTTTTAAGCCTCTGTAACTTGAAGTACAGTAGTAAGAGTGCAAGTCTTGGCCTTTATGTTCACAGGAACCCCTGATGGAAGAGTACGCCATTGCAGCCCAGGTCTTCAAGCTCAGTACCTGCGACATGTGTGAGATCTCCAGGAGCAGTGTTCTGCAGAGCGCCTTGTCTCATGAGGTAACACACATGATAAAGAGCTTTATATGTGGTAATGCTTTGTGGACTTTTTAACACATTTAACCCTTGTGTTGTCTTCCTGTTGACCATGCAATTTTTTGTTTTACTGAGTCAAAATTTTAAATTGAAACAATTTTTTTTTCAATGTGGTGTCGCTTTTCTCAATTGTTTTTGACGCTTTTTGCGATGTTTTTCTTTATTCTTTCTGCACTTTTTTTTTTTTACAGTTTTGAAGTTTAAAAAAAATTCAGACTTTTTTGTCACTTTTTTCAATGTATTCTTATAAACATTATTTTCAAATGCTATAAAATTTAATATAACACCCAATGAAAATCGTGAACGGATAATGTATTCTACCTGTGAAGAGCATCGTAGGGAATCATCCACTTTATTTTCTTTGACAATTTGGTGGAAAGAAAACCCAAATTTCTGGTATAGAAACTTTTTGAAAATTGGTCAAATTTGACCCAAGGACAACTGGGGGGTTAATATAATTGCCCCTAAGATTTGTCTTTCTTTTTTATATTGGCAACATTTTTGGTGCAAAACAGTAATTGTACATATGTTTCTTGGGTTAAAAGCTTAATGTTAAATCCTCTCAAAGACACACAGATTCTATCCTCACCGTGTACAGGCTGCTCTTAAATCAAAGAGATTACACATCATGTTCCACATTGAGACGCATGCTTGTGGCTGTCTTCTTTGTTCCAGGAGAAGAGCCACTTCCTGGGTAAAGACTACTTGAAGGAGGGTCCAGAGGGCAATGACATCCGTAAGACCAATGTGGCTCAGATCCGTATGGCATATCGCTATGAGACCCTGTGCTATGAGCTCAACCTCATCAAGGAGGGTTTAAAGTCTGAGTAAACACTCAAATCCCACTTACACCCATAACTCATCTCTATTGTGAAAAGTTTCCACATTTGTTTTTCACAGTAACTCTTAAACAATTGAATCTTAAAGAAACTCACCTTCTAACACCCTGATGTTCTCTCCTTTAGAGGAAGAAACTTTTTGCTAAATGTCATGACTCTATAACATCTGAACACAATGTCCAATTGACTTGTACACTGCAGTCTATGTATTCCACGAGGAGAAACATGTATAAGAATGAAAGGAAATAAAATCTGAAATAAAAAGTGCCTTTGTTTGTTTTTACTGCCCCATTGATGGATTTTGAAATGTTATCAGTATTACATTGCAACATTGTTAACTTGACAGTAGGATGTTGTCTAGTTGTATTGATTTTGTGATTAGGCAGAGGTGCTGCTCATAAACTCTGACCAGTAAGTTGTAAATGAAACTTAACATGCCCTCTTATTTGGAACCTTGTTTATTTTACACTGTGTACCAAAAGTAATTTTCTGATGGCTGTTGTTTCCTTTAGAAGTTTAGCCGCAGAGACATTTAGCTGTATCAACAGAATAAAGGAAAGAAAATGAGCAATAGTCATGCATATTTAATTAAGTTATTAGTCTGAATTGTTGCATAATGCATCACTTCTACCATTAGTTATTGACAGAGCTTCCATGATGTCTACCATTTCCCATGAGGACACACAACATCAAAACTGGGATGGCAAAGTCAACATTAGCTCTATATTAGCTGGATAGTGTTCACAAATAGACCTTGTTCCATGGATGATGAAGTTTATGGTTTCTTTGAAAGTCTAAAGGACAAAATTACAGGGGTTGTAAAAGACTACTTTAATACTACTAATAGCCTACCTTTAGTTTATAGTGTTGTGGTCCACGATTTAGGCTACCTGAAAAAACTGAACAATTATGTAGACTATGCTCTGAGTCTGCTCCAGTCCATTGTAGGCTATAGATTATTAAAGTGGGTTTCACAATTCTGGTTCTGCTGCAAAATAGACATTTCTTAGACTTTGACATTAGTTGGAGTCAGGCGAACTGAATTAACAAATGGGTGCTCACAACAGTTCCAACTCTGTCTATCACTTGCATGCGCCACAACATAACATCTCGTTACTTTATAAATGAAAGTAAAGTCCAAGTTATATTTATTAACTCGTGGAGTAGAGCAGGTGCAGCTCATAACTGAGTGCCTATATTTCCCAGGACAATTGAAGACAACAGTATTTATTCATCGTTGACAGCTGCAGCCGTTGATGGGATGACGTCGTCTCTTTTGGCTCGGGAGGATTCAACCAAACTTTCTCACATTCACTCCGCGTCAAGCTCGAAAGAAATACCCTGAGTAAAACAGGAAGTCAAATGACTTGCCTAGAAAATTGGTGTAGCTAAATTAGAAATAAGACAGATAAATGGAATGAGTTTACATGAATTGTGTACGTCTCTAAAAAATGACTTGAACGAAGTGGGCAAAGTATAGGTGTGTAGATCAGTTTGGGGCAATGTTAGCCTGATATTTCCTCTGACAAACAAATAAAAAAACATGTCCACCACTATTTTCGAAAACCCCAAACAGTGTGGATTTACTTTGAATTGGTACACTGTGTAGTCCATAGCAATTGATTACTGAGATTCTAGACTCTGTGCATCAAAACCTATTCTCAGTAGATTGGAATACACACACACCTGTTCTGCAACTTCTTCTTCTTCCTCCCCTTTTGGCATAGGGAGTTTTGGCGGTTCCAAACTTCAGTGACAGGTCATATTCACACATTGAAACAATAAACCAGAATAACACGCACACCCACTGCAGTTTTTCCTGAAAGTACATTTGCCTTTAAAATATATAAGAATATAACACTGACAATGTTGGAGCCATTTCATTGGTGACCAGCGCCTAATTGGTTCAGCTCTGTTGCGCACAGCAAGGTCACAGTAGTTGACCTTGGTTAAGTGTATGATAACGTGGCAAGATTAAAAGAAGAGCAGTTATTTTGTCTGATTAGTTGTGTTTATTTTAAATAAACGGATTGTCATATCCAAAGTGAAATTTAAACTCTTGGACAACAAGTTATTCATTGGCAATTGTTAGTACAAAGACATGCATTTACACCAATGCCACGCGATAATTACCGACCAAACAAAGAAACAAATGTGCGCCAACAGACAATATGTTAACAAAATAAATGAATGAAAAGAAGACAAAAACGAAGCTTTTTATCGTGAGTGTACAACATTTTGTGTAATTTTCACTTTCAAAAGTGAAACATTTTTACGGTTGTAAATTAACGATTTTATTTTGAAAGGTTTAACCGGAAGTTGTATATTTCCTGGTTGTCTTGACTTAGCTAAAGTCCTGAGAAGGAGGGCCAGGAGTTCTGCTTTACTTTTCTCTAGTCTATGTACACTTTCTTTGTTGTTATGTGTAGTTATTGTATAAACGGACACGTTTTGGTTCCTCATTAAGGTCAATTTCCTAATACGTTACCATTTACTGACGCCTGGACATTTTCAGTGTGCTAACATCATCCTCTCCTCGATTCGAACGATGTGATCGAGTGTAACGCTACTCGGATTTGATTTGGTTTTCATTTTGTCGAAAGAAAATGAAGAATGCACATACGTTTATCTCATTATTTATCTCATTATCAACGACGAGGGTAAGTCACGAGAGCTAGTTTTAAACATTTCCATGTGGTGCTATGGTAGTAGTATTGTTCTAATAACATCTCACACAACTCTTCTGACTAGCTAGTGTCTTTCTCTTCGAGTTGACGCTAGCTAGCAATAAATGCGTTGACGTAACAAGAGTATGTTGCTGCATTAAAGTTTACGTTACCCAGTTGGTTTCTTTTTTTCCTTGCTGTTTTTCTCTTTAAAGTGAAAAGTTGGAGCTATTTTTGAATGTAAGTATCAGGCATATTTTTTATATCAATAAGTCAACATGTTCAATTCGGCATGCCTCCAATAGTTTACACGGTCATTTACTTTTTAGTGCAATTCAAATCTTCAAATAATGAACACATAACGTTAGGCTATCCTGTAACGTTACCGCAACAGACAACTGAGTAAGTTTAACCAGCTGGTATCAGCGGGCAATGTAAACCATAGACTGTAGTCAATATCAGTTACTCATTTCGGCCTTTCGTAAAGGCCAAACTACAGAGTATTATTTATGAGTCAGGGGAGTTATTACGTTTATATCCATAAATTAGGGATTTTCAGTAAGGAAGACTATTTCAAATGTGTAGCTATAGTTTTGAAGAATGTTTGGCAATATATTTTCTTCCTATAACAAAACGAGGGCAAGTTCTTCTGTCCTCCTAGATCTATCCCTATTGTACTTTGCACAGCAGTTAAGTTATTGATTATATATATACACAATAAACAGCAATAACGGGAATTAATCAAGCAATTCAGCTCGCAGAGTTAGCTAAGGTCATTGGACCTTAATGCAGAGTACAGCTACTACATGGAAATCGTCTGCAGGTGTTGTCAAATGTATAAAAAGCAGTTGAGTTAATGAATAACTGAAATCATACGTGATGTATTCCGCTAATCCCCTCAGAGAGAAAGGGTTTAATCAGAACAAGGATCACTGTTCATGAATTGATTCATTTTGTGCTAAAGCTCTTCAATTGGATGACACATTTGTGTACAGTTTTGATAGCATAGCTGTCCTGGTCTGAATTTATGGAAGAATGTGGAGACAACAAATGTCAACAAATGATGGAACTTGTCATGTTAAAGTGGTCTATCACTCTTTCACTGACACTGTCAAAATTAATGTTTGGTTGCACACAAACTGTTCTGGTGGCTGGTGATGGATCAGTCATTTTCAGGCACTTAATCTTGGTGTGTCCTTTTTATGCTGGCATTTAGCAAACCCACATTTTTCTTTTATTATAGCAACTGTCACTGCTAAGCCACAGTCATACAATACCTCACCTACAGCATGTTGTGGCATGCACACTTCTGAGGGCGTTTTGTGGTGCTTTTGAAGGTGCAATTAGATTTGATTTAGCTACCAAGTGATGACAGGGTACATGAACTTCATGGGTTGCCTTCTGTCTGGTTTCTATGTAGATGAGTCAGTGAGTTTTGCTAGAAAATACAATATACCTTTCTGCAGAGTTGACAGCTTAATACATGTCAGTGAAGTTGATTATGACTGGCTTTGTCACCTGATACAGTGGCTTGCATAAGTTTACACACCCATGCTAAAGAGGAATAAAAAAAACATCTTTTGGAAATTGATCTTAATGCCTTAATTCAAAATTTGTTTGGAAAATCCAACCTTTTAAGGACATCACTTTTCTTTGTGAATGAATAATGTATTGTAAATAAATACATAAATAATCTTCCTTGAAATGCAGGGGGCATAAGTATACACACCCCATGTTAAATTCCGATAGAGGCTAGCAGATTTTTATTTTTAAAGACCAGTTATTTCATGGATCCAGGATACTATGCATCCTGACAAAGTTCCCTTGGCCTTTGGAATTAAAATAACCCCACATCATCACATACCCTTCACCATACACAGAGACTGGCATGGTTTTATTTCAGTTAGCTTAATAGCTGGTTTGATTTGCATTGAGAAATTATCTTATGGAAAGTTCCCCATGCCTATTCCTCTTTTTAATCAACTTTAGCATGGGTGTGTAAACTTATGCAAGCCACTGTAGCACCTCATGGTGTGCCTGACTGGAAATAATACAATTTGATTTTAACTATATATCATGGGAAAGGGGTGAGCTAACTATATTAGACATGTTTGCAAATGTTACTGTTACTGTAACCGGCCAGTAGCTGTATACTTCTGTATTTCAAAGACAATGTTTGATTACCATCACAGGGTTTGGACATAGATGAATCAAATATAGCTCAAATCAGTTGTTTCAACTGGGTGCAAATCTCTCTGAACCCATAATTATGGACAGTTTGCTGATCCTTCTTCCTGCATCTCAGGAAGTGCAACTCATGCCTTCCTGTACAACATGCCGCACACAGACAAATAATGTAAGTGGGTCAGTTTGGGAGTTGCATTGTCATGGCGTGGTCTGGCAGTGATCGAGCAGCATTCCAGTGCACACATACATTTGATTTAGGTCAAGCTAAACAAAGGCGTCACTTGCGAGACTGATTGACTGACCGCCTGTCTCTGGTTCAATTTATTCCCCCCCCCCCCTTGTACAGCTCTGCAGGAATGCAGCTCATAGCGTTAATATGATCATGAGCTGTGCAGTGGAATTTTACCATGTCTCCCCTTCTCCACATTCTCTCAGCCTCGGTCCTAATGTGCAACGTGTCCAAATGGTTTGGTTCCAGCAAGCCAGGAACTGCTGTACAAGAGTGTACAGTGACTGCATTGATGTTGACCCAGGGAATAAGAGTCAGGGTGGATGCCGCTGTAGAACTTTACATCAACTGTCAATGTTTGATAGGATTTGGTGAGAGGGAGCAAGATAATAGATTATAGCAAAGAAAGAAAGAAATTGGTTAATCTGAGTCTTTAGTCCTCTGTGGTTTTTTTATCTTCACCACATATCTTCTCTTTTGTGTCTGATCAATAGCTTAACCATTTGAGGAGCTTTATTCCACTGCATAGATAGGCGTGGTTAAAATGTTTTCCATCATTCCTGTAATTGTCACTTGCTTTTTATGTTTGCTTTGACAATCATGTGTTTTTTTGCCTCCTAAAGCTCTTTAAAAATCACCTAAAAAGTGTATTCTTCCCCATCATCTGGAAGACGCCTTTAGATAAAGAATGCTAAATTAGATTAATAATGCTTTGTTTTATCATTGTGCGTATTTCCGTATTTGGCCAGCTATGCCGTTAAGGATGACAGCTACGGAGAAGACAGAATTCCTATGGGGATAAAAGGAGGGTCGGGGCGGCTCAAGACACAGACACACACTTTTTTTCTTACTGGACTTATTTTTGGAAACCGACCTTGACAGGGGCCTGTCATGCCTGACCATCTCTCTGTCCCTTCCTACAAGTTGTAAACAGCTTCAGATGTGTGCTGTTTCAGAAGTAACTGTGTCCTCCTGTGTTGTCTCAGTATTCCTTGACCCTGCGGTGTGCTGTCTAGACTTGTTTTTAAGTGCAGTGATTTATGAGTGATTTTTGTGTTTTGTCTTCTTTTCAGGTTGTTTACAAAGAGCCAAGGGGGAAATTACACTCTGCTAGCACAAGAAGACTCATAAAGACCTAAAGGATTAGTTACAACCATACATCTTTTGGTGCTCCTGCTTTAGCGTATAATTTCTGGATTAATTGACAACAGATTACAGGGCTTTGCCTGTCTGTCTTTGTAAAGAAATCCCTGATGCATTCACTTGCCCACTCTCAACATGCTGGCTCTGAGGCAGGAGCAGGGCAGGCGAGGGGGTGGTGAAGTTGATCACCTGCAGAAAGGGACCACTGTGGCTTTGCAGGGCCGCCAGTCAGGAAGGCCACCTTCTCACGAGAAGGGCATTAACATCAGGGAGAAGATCTCCCAGTGGGAAGATCGGAATCAGCAGGGCAGCAACAAGGATGCCGCGGTGAAAGCCCATTCTCCGACTGTATTACGAACTCTATCTGGTGATGTCCTGGGCAACAAATGTTCCAACGAGGGATCAAGGGGTGGGCTTCACGCAAAACCCAGCCTCTCCAAATCTAATAGTTTGGGTTTGGATTTTCGGGAATCCCTAGCACAAGCTGGACATGGTGTGGTTGGTAGGAAGTCAGAACCTCTGCAGAAATGTCCCAGTGAATTTTTAACCACAACGCCAGGAAATAAACCACTTGCAGCACAGATGTTTGCTTCTCCCAAAGTGGAGGCTAACATGGCTGACTCTATAGGTAAACGGATTTTCACTGCCAATGGCAATCAAAAAACAGATCGCATCTTGGATGTTGAAGTAGTTTCTAAACTTCTACCTCAATCAACTCATGACCAAGAAGACAACATGCCTGCTGGAAACTTCTACACTTCACGGGGTTTCTGGCGGAAGCTTGAAGGGGACAGACTGCTCTGGGAGAAAGGCAAGGAGTCTTTAGGAGAAGCTCAGCCTCCTCCCAAACCTCTACGGACATTCCAGTATCGGGGAGCCAACAACAACAACACGGGGCACACAGTGTGGCGGGACAGCAGATCCCCTCATAACCACTCCAACGTGAGGACTAGGAGGGTAGCCCACCCACCTAGCTTCCCACCTCCTCCATGTCCTATAGCAAAGACTAATGGGCTTTCAAGGCATAAAAAGAACAGGTGAGTCAATGCACTATAAGCAGAGAACAAATAACTCATTAAAATAGAAATTACTTTCTTGCTTGTTTTATTTGATCTGAATCATCATCAGCTCCTGCTGACATAGTAAGGAAATGTTCATCAAACACACTCTATTAAGTTTATTAAATGTCTGCACTGCTTTAAGGAAAGTTTTGTGGAGGGGACAGAGTCTCATTGTTGGCTGGGGTCCAGGTGTGATGTCACATGATATCAGACAGCATTGTTCTCTATTGGATGTGGCGTAGATCCTCAGCAGCCACGGGGTCATCATCTACAGAGACGCACACACCCTCTCACACTCATTCTCTCTCATTCAATGAAGGCTTAGCAAAAAAAGACATACACACAGCACTCCTGCCATGCCTTCACACAGTTGGCATAGTTCTAGAGGGCTCCTTGTTTACTAACTTCAGAGTAAGTCATTAGCTGTCATTCTTGTGCAGTATACAATTCCTCCATGGGGCTAGGTATTGCATCACACATCATGTAACAGTATGTTTCAACAAGTGTATTCATTATGAAAACAAAAATCAAATAGCAAAAAAAAAACATAAAATATGCACTTAACTTGTAGACTTAGATGATAATAAATTAGCTCTAACTAAATGACCTAATTTTTACCATGACAGCTACAGCTACGATGACATTTTCATATCGCCAAGTGCTATCTCTATCTAAACCAAGTCATGCTCTTTTTAATTGTTTTATGTTTTAAACAATGTTTGTACCAAATGCTTAGTCATTTCCTGTCATGAATGTTTATCACACTCTCACTGTCTTGCTGTGTTTGATATCAACATAAGGAATGTTGCGGTGAAATGCTGACTAAAAATAAGACAATAGAGTGAACAATAGTATGGTGGCTATCTTTAGGGCAGCAGCCAGGCCCCTCGTTTTCACTGCCTTCCCTTCCCTCCCTGCCACAGGAAGTCCTTTGAGTACGAGGATGCAGCACGTCTGACTAAGAAGCAAGGCTCGATGGGAGGCGAGGAAACAGACTCAGGCCTTTACCATGCCTACTCTGACGACAATATTTATGAGGACATCGTTTGTAAGTTGAATACCCTGTCACATATAAACAGAGACATTGGGGAGCTGATTTTAAATGAACTTCTGGAGCTTTTAATCATTACACTCACCATCTGGCTGTCATATATTTTAAAACACTCAACTTAGCACTGGTTTTGTTTCAAATGAGACAAAGACAGGAAGTCATAAAGACTTTGGTGACTGCCATTGGTTGAATGTACAGTTCTTAATCTTAAATGCTCCGCTTTGAACTTATTTTATTATCATAACAGAGCCTGTTAAAGAGTGATGTACAGGGACCAGTGACCTAATCAGGAAAAATCATTGAAGAGGATTTGAAAAAACAAATGCCTTTCCAAGGGGCCTTTTCCACTCCTGGTTTCCCACAGATCTATCAGTTTCCGGGAATATTGTGATATTTTGAAAGTTGTATTCAAGATTGAGCACATCCGTAAAATGTAGTGATTTGTAACTAATCAGGTCAGATAGTAAGAGTTTAAGTTTAGACTTCTGCGTCAGCCATTGCAGAAGTAACAGGTACACGTAGGGTTACACATAAAAATGATTGCTAGTTGCAGTTCTTTCTGAATTCATACAGTGCCTTGCGAAAGTATTTTCTTGAACTTTTCAACCTTTTGACACATTTCAGGCTTCAAACATAAAGATATAAAAAATTTATTTTTTGTGAAGAATCACCAACAAGTGGGACACAATTGTGAAGTGGAACGAAATATATTGGATATTTTAAACTTTTTTAGCAAATAAAACTGAAAAGTGGTGCGTGCAAAATTATTCGGCCCCTTTACAGTGCAGCAAACTCACTCCAGAAGTTCAGCGAGGATCTCTGAATGATCCAATGTTGTCCTAAATGACTGATGGTGATAAATAGAATCCACCTGTGTGTAATCAAGTCTCTGTATAAATGCACCTGCTCTGTGATAGTCTCAGGGTTCTGTTGAAAGCGCAAAGAGCATCATGAAGACCAAGGAACACACCAGGCAGGTCCGTAATACTGTTGTGGAGAAGTTTAAAGCCGGATTTGGATACAAAAAGATTTCCCAAGCTTTAAACATCCCAAGGAGCACTGTGCAAGCGATCATTTTGAAATGGAAGGAGTATCAGACCACTGCAAATCTACCAAGACCTGGCCGTCCCTCTAAACTTTCAGCTCAGACAAGGAGAAGACTGATCAGAGATGCAGCCAAGAGGCCCATGATCACTCTGGATGAACTGCAGAGAGCTACAGCTGAGGTGGGAGAGTCTGTCATAGGACAACAATCAGTCGTACACTGCACAAATCTGGCCTTTATGGAAGAGTGGCAAGAAGAAAGCCATTTCTCAAAGATATCCATAAAAAGTCTCGTCTAAAGTTTGCCACAAGCCACCTGGGAGACACACCAAACATGTGGAAGAAGGTGCTCTGGTCAGATGAAACCAAAATCAAACTTTTTGGCCACAATGCAAAACGATATGTTTGGCGTAAAAGCAACACAGCTCATCACCCTCAACATACCATCCCCACTGTCAAACATGGTGGTGGCAGCATCATGGTTTGGGCCTGCTTTTCTTCAGCAGGGACAGGGAAGATGGTTAAAATTGAGGGGAAGATGGATGCACCCAAATACAGGACCATTCTGGATGAAAACCTGTTGGAGTCTGCAAAAGACCTGAAACTGGGACAGAGATTTATCTTCCAACAAGACAATGATCCCAAACATACAGCAAAATCTACAAAGGAATGGTTCACAAATAAACGTATCCAGGTGTTAGAATGGCCAAGTCAAAGTCCAGACCTGAATCCAATCAAGAATCTGTGGAAAGAGCTGAAAACTGCTGTTCACAAACGCTCTCCATCCAACCTCACTGAGCTCCAGCTGTTTAGCAAGGAAGAATGGGCAAGAATGTCAGTCTCTCGATGTGCAAAACTGATAGACATACCCCAAGCGACTTGCAGCTGTAATCGCAGCAAAAGGTGGCTCTACAAAGTATTAACGCAAGGGGGCCCAATCATTTTGCACGCCCCACTTTTCAGTTTTTTATTTGCTAAAAAAGTTTAAAATATCCAATAGGTTTCGTTCCACTTCACAATTGTGTCCCACTTGTTGGTGATTCTTCACAAAAAATAAATTTTTTATATCTTTGTTTGAAGCCTGAAATGTGTCAAAAGGTTGAAAAGTTCAAGGGGGCCGAATACTTTTGCAAGGCACTGTATTCATTGAAGTGGCCATAAATAATAATAATGAATAATCATTAATTTGCTTTTATATAAAGTACCTTCTTAAAAGCAAGCATTAGGTGTGGTGAAACTGTCTCCTGATAAAATCATCCAGTCAGCCTGTCTTATCTTTCCCATTACTCTGTCTTTCCCCAGGTGAAGTGACCAGAGATGACCCCTATGAGGATGTCAAGCTATCTTCCATGTGTCTCCCTATTGCACGGCCTCAAGGCCCAAAGGTAAACAAAAACAAACAAAAGATATGCCTCTTACTTATGTCTCATTTTCAAACTATGGAAGTATTTTTCATTAGTTGTTAAGAGGTGTATCAATTACTGCCTAACCTGAGATTCTAATGGAGGAAGTGATCAATACCATGAAATTCCTTAAAACCAAGCGATGACTCTGCACTTGTTGTCTTCCAGCTGCCTCCTAAACCCCAAACGTTGCAAGGCTACGCTGGCAAAGTGGAGAGGAAGAGGTTCCAAACATTTACAGCTTCCAAATTACTTGCAGACACTCCAAAACCAGCTACACCCCAGCGTGCAAGCACTCAAAAAGTACAGAGGACGCCTCAGGTAAACGATAAATGAATAATGTCATTAGTCGCTGTATTTGGATACAATGGTTGACTGAGATGTTGTTGTTTTATGTTGCCCTGTGGTAGACAACAAGCATGTTATCTGTTGAAAGATGAATCATGTGTCATGTGGGAAGGAATAGAAGGGGGCGTGACTGGTTAAGCAGGAAGGAGAGGACACTGAAAGAAATAGATAATGGTAGAGCAACACGTACTGTATGTATACTTCATAAATTTGGACAGAACATAAATTCGAACATATAACTCATGGCAGGAGCAAAACCATTTACAGGGAGGAACTTTAATGATGAGGTACAGTAATAAAACCAATATTAACATATATCTATAAAGGTAAGGACTAGAAAAGGATTCTAGCTAAGCTTTTTTGGGTGGCATTTCAACAAGATGTCGTTGTTGACCTGTTTGTTTTCCATTATGCAACTTTTAACAAATAGTTTTAAATAAATAGCCGGATTAGTAATAATATAACATTTGGTTATGTTATGCAGTTCTTAAACTCTTTGAGATCACATGTTAAACAATGAAAATGGGCATAGACATAACACCTCGTTATGTATTTTTCTTCTTAATAACAGTATCATTATCTTAGTAAGGGAATTTTTACTTTCTTTCGATACAAGTTGGCCTTCTCAAGTGGCAGTGCGTTGTGTGTCCTCTTAAAGATAATTTTCAGATTACTGTATGTACGTGCCTGTTTGTGGGTTGAGCGCCATCTCTGTGTATTAATGCAGGGCCTTAGTAGACTTGCGTCCACTACCAAATACTCAACTGTGTTCTTTCAGAGCATTAACGGAAGAATGCAGGAATGTAAGGTTAAAAAAAAAACTGGATATCTATAATGTAATTATGTTCTTAGTGGCTGTTTTACCGTGATTCCCTGTAATCATGATTCTATAATGGCTGTGAAATTATGGGGCTGGCAAGTTACCTGAGTGTGTGTTCTACTACACAGTACGTCAACAAGATTGAGACCATCTTTGACGACAAGCGAGGGAGAAAGAGAGTAAAGAACCAGGGACTCTCAGTGCGAGGTAAAACGTATGCACACACACACACACACACACACACAACACAAACTGTCACAGATGGCACTCAAATCAACACTTCAAACAGATTAAGTTGAGTCTCTTGGTGGAAATACCCAGCTTTTGATGGTACACACAAGGCCAGCTGCAGCAGGCAAAGCTGCTGATTATGAAACAAAGGCTGACTGTCTGCACCTGATTATTGCCCCTCAAGTCCTTTCCATTCCTCTGCTTCTCACTAATCTCTCCCTCCTCTAATTCAAATCAACAGAGGAGACCAGTGGGACAGAGAGTGACCCTGAGGACAACACCAAAGGTATCTCCATAGAGTTAATATAGCTGTAATGTCCTTTTATGTCAATTCTGGTTTTCAGGTTTAAATTTAGAAGTAAGTCTTCTTGTGTGAAGTAAGAAAACGTAGATTTGTCAGTCAGTATAATTTAATTGACACTATGAAAAAATTCATAGTGTCTCTGAAGAATGTATTAGCTCCAGGAAGTTATCACTCTAGTTAATGTCAGTTATGTTACATATTTCTGTCCAATCTAGGGACATACAACCATAATGGGGCCTTAATGCACCTGATTATATATGAAAGGAACATTAAGACTAGTGTTGTCTCATCCATCAAAAATGCCAAGCGCTTGCTTGTTTCAGCCTCTCAAAGTTAAAATAAGATCTACTGTTTCTTTGTAGCCGTGCTAGCTGCTCTGTGAGGCTGTACTTGGGTACAGAGGTCTTTTGAACTTAATGCCACTGTTATCATGTTGACATGCATACAATGAAAATAACATGCCTGCCCTTTCGAATGCAACATTCTTATTACTAGACAAAAAAATTATATCCTGAGAAAAGTGGATTTTGAAGGGTATTGCTCCATTCATTCTGCACTCACCTGTGAGCGCCCCAAGTGGAACTCTGGTGGAACTGCAACCAAGCCGGTGTCACTACCCAATGTGAGTCAAGTGCACACGATGTGACTTGCGGATGCTCAGATTTAAACGGTTTACAGCATAACGTACCATACTGAAATTTGTGAAATAATAAACTTTTCTCATTACAAACTTTTTGATTGCTAACGTTAGCTCAAAACGCCATTCAAGTGACAGTCTTTTTGTGTTTGACTGCTAGCTTCGTGACGAACTTCGTTATGTAGGTCCATTTTTACTGTATTGACATTACATAAGTCTCTCTTGTAGTCATCTTGTAGGCTACTTGTCGCAAAGTGATGCATGCGCAACTCACATCTGCACTTCCAATTTTGTGTGGAAAACCTGCAGAACAGGGACTTGTAAGTAGTTCTTTTGTAGATTATGGTGAACTTGTGTCTGTTGTAGCAGTGTTGCCATTGAGAACACAGTGGACTATGCTAGCGGTTAGCCCCCTCATTTTGGCCAACCAAATGACAAGTCCATTGTCATTGATTAAAATTACAGATTTCTCTGGGTCTGAACATTGGTTTGAACATTGTTAAAAACATTTGGGATAATGTAAGTACACTACCATATATATATAAACCATAGGTATAGTTTTTATGCATTTTAATGCAGAAATATTACATATTATATCTTTAACTTCACAGTTACACTGTATATTGACATTTAAAAGGCCTCATATCCAATGCGCCGGATGGGACATGTCCCAGGACAAGCATTTACAATAGTCTCCTTGTGTGGTATCCAGCAGGCTCCAGGAGATCAGTTTACATCCAGTCTACACTGAAACGTCGGCCAGGCTACCGCACCCTGGAGAGAGACCTGATCCAGCTGCAGCAGCAGCAGCTTTTCCAGATCTTTGTGGTGGTGTCACTGAGAAAAGGCTCCCCAGGAAACACATACTCCCCTGAAATCACACAACAGTTCCCCAAACTGGTAAGAAGAAGCTTCTAACATAACTCAACTCTTCATCTAGGCAAAAGACATACATGTACTTTGATCATAACTGAATAATTCCATGTCCTAAATATAATTAAAGAAAGATGACTCTTATTTTAAGTGGTGAAGAATTATTTTAAGGGGATTTTCTCAGATTTACGTAAGTCAAGAACTTTCATGAATTCAAGTTGCTTTGTTTTTCCACATCATTTTTATTTATATTTTAGTGACTTTAAAATAATGTCTGTTGTTGGGGCGCCCTGAAGGCTCACAGCAGAGCATGCGCCCCATGCACCGAGGCTCAGTCAAATAGTTTAAAACTATTTAAAATATTTCCAAGTTGACAAATATTGTTGTAAATGTGCAAGAAAGTGACCCTCAAAATTTCAGACCAGTTTTTTAAACATTATTTAAAGCTAAATGTGACAAAATGTTGCTGTTATTTTCAGCGTGAGCCGCTTTACAAACGGCGCCCCATAGAAGCCATCATCAGTGTTCACCGTTTCACACTAAATAGGAAGGCTACTGGGTTACTTAAATAAAAACGCAAGCATGAAACACGTTTTACTTAATGTTACCTCTCTGAAGGCCTCCTCTGTCGCTGATGGGCTGTCGGCTCCGACAGCACATGCTGCAGAAAAGCTCGTCCTTATTTACACTCTATTCTGTCTAAGAAACTGTCCATACCAATTTGAAGAGAAACTGTTGCTGTTGCGGTGACTTTTAACAGTGCATTGCTTAACACATTCCTGGTACACTGTTTATAAAGCCCACTAGCTAATGTTAGCTGCTGAAGGCAGCCCGGAGAGTCTGCATGTTGTTACTATAGCAACCACCTACGTTCCAAAGGCTTCCAAATTGTTTGATCCTTATTCTATGGTTCAAACAGTTTTGTTTTAATCAGAAAAGAAGACACATTAAAAACACACAACTAAAGTACTTCTGTTACTATTTTTTATTTTTATTTTTTTACATATACATTTGAATTCTTTTCATAACAAAACACATTTTGATCAAATTTGGCTGGACAGGCCAGTGCCGCCCTGGCCCATTACTGACTACGTGCCTGTCTCAGGCACCTATATGGGGAGATACTAATTGTTATTTGGTGTTGATTTAGAACAAGTAGTTATGTAAAAATACCCAGTCCTTCTTATCATACTCAAGTTCTATTCAATTATAATAATGCAATTAAATGACCACTGATTTCACCTGCGTCCACTTGGAGCCACTTTAAAAAAGTAATTTGGAGAACCACTGCTGTAATAAAAAGTATTTCTGATCTGATTCTGTAACTGGAGTCCCTCTGTTTCAGTTTGAGAAGTCATCCCGGGTATCCAAAGAGGCTGAGGATCAGCTGAAAGTTATTCCCAAGTTCTGCTTTCCTGACTCACAGGACTGGAAGCCCTCTTCACACATGTCAAGGTCAGCACATGCATTACAGCAATATTTTAATAGCATGCTAGATGTATAAGTAACCACATCCCAATGGCACAATGGTAACATGATACTGTATTCTTTTTTTATCCTTTGTCTGTATTTTCTTTTGTTATCCTCATACACAGCACTTTTCATGTGCTCTAATAAATGTCTGTTCTTTCCTGTAAAGTGTTTAGCTAAGTTCTAGCACTGCAATTATCATATTTATATATTTTGTTTAATATCCCTATTTCCGCTTTTCCTATTCATATCCTCAGCTGTAACCCATAATTTGCTGCCAACAACTCAAATTCCCTACAGGGATAATTACAATTTAAACTGATCTAATTAAATCTGTGAGTGCTTAGGGGCATTGGGCATTCTTCTCTTTTTTGCTACTACCGGTTATGGTTCATTGTTGTAATTTGGGTTATGGTCTCAACTTACACTGCCTCCCTGTCTTTAAAACACTTATCTGTGGTAGGGCAAATAAACAAAACACACACCGACCTGTCCTTTTACCAAGGTACCTTGTTTCTGTTTGCGCTCCCTTTTTATATTTCCATAGATTAAACAGTCCTGGCATTATTTAACTGTTATTATTCATTATTATTCATTGTTTTGTTTTGATTTTTTTTAACAAAGTAATTCCCTAAAGCTATTTTTTGATCTCTTTTTTTCAGCTTTTATACAAGGAATTACAGATGTTTTTAAATTCATGTTTTTAGGCATTTAAACGCACATCTCCATGCAGGAAACGTGCGTTTCGGCCTCTTCTGATCTTTTTGTGATGTTTTAACCTTGTTGCTGTCATTTCATCAGGTTTACATTAGTTTCTTAACAGTAGTTGTTAAGAAGTCAATTGAAATTGTTTAAATATAATTTCCTATTGATGATATGTTTACAGTGAGACCTTCTCCTTTGTCCTGACTGGAGAGGACGGCAGCCGCTGGTTTTGTTACTGCCGTAAGATCTTGGTGAGTGTGGATGTGTTAATATTTGCATCTAAATCATTGACTCAAGGGCCTATGCGTTTGTGTGTGATGACATGGCAGCCCGCCACATGCTTACTCAACATCTCAGAGGAGATGTGAATCAGTACATGTGAATCACAGACCATAAACCACTTCTGAATCAATGACAGAGAGCAAGAAGAATTTCATAATTTCCCCCTTTCTTTTGCCTCACAAGGAGAGCTGCTTTTAGGTCTTTTCAAGGCACTTTTCAAAACACTTTTCTAGGTTGTTTAGTAAATCTGCCTTTTGTAGTTTGCTTGTGTTTAATTTTATTATTGTGATATACTGTGGTTGACTTGTTAAGCTTTCTTTAATTATGTTTTGTCATGTTTATTCTATGTTTAGTGTAGACAGTTTGGCCAAACCCAACATGAAGAGTTTTGTCGTTTGTAGATAAGCTCATCACTACTATCAAAGTTTTAGACTTTAGACTCTTGATTTGTTTTTCTGCTCCAATCTACAAAGTTGTCATTGAAAATGCTATTACTAAATACTAATACTAAATACATTAAAGGGAAAATAGGCCATTGATGAGAACCTGAGTGCACTACTGTTTAGTTAAATACTATTTTTTTGGCAGTTATCTCTGTTGTTACCCGGTTAATGACATATGACATAACTGTGTGTGTGTCTTTAAGCCCATTGGAAAAGGGAAGAGGCTTCCTGAGGTGCACTGCATTGTCAGCAAACTGGGCTGTTTCAACCTCTTTGCAAAGGTAAGGCAACTTAACAAGCATTTGGTTCTTTGTTTCTGCCGATTGGAGCCTTTCATTGGAAGGTTAAAGGAACTGGATTTGGTAACGTTCAGTGGGAAACCTCCTGAAGTGTGTGAAAGCCGCTGCCTTGAAACTTCTTGTATGTACAGTATTAGGATGGAATGAGGCTACTCTAGAAGATAATACTGAGCAATCCCTGGGTGTGCTTTTCAAAAAATAATTTGTATGCATGTAGATGTCACACCCATTTTCCAGTTGGCAGAGTGAAATTAACAAGTGTGAATATGGCTAGGAGGAAAACATTCACATCCAGCACTGCATCTTGGTTCTGGACTATAGTTTGGACTTCAATCATAACTTCGGGGCATACAGCAATTTGTCTGTCTGTCCAGATTTTGGAGGAGGTGGAGAGGCGCAGGGAGATTTCCCCAGCCCTGGTGCACCCTTTTATGCGTAGCGTGATGGAGGCCCCTTTTCCAGCCCCCGGACGTACTGTCACCATCAAGAGCTTCCTTCCAGGCTCTGGGAATGAGGTAACCCTGAAACCAAAAGGGGAAATGTTAATTGGTAGTTTTGTTCCTCCTTACACTCCTTTCTGCAGACTCAGAATGATTCAGAATGGGAGGTTATCTGTTTAAACAATAGGAATAGCTACTTCAGCTCTAAAGGGTTTATGTTGGGATCTCTCTCTCTCTCTCTCCCCCCCCCCTTAACGCCATCCTCCACCTAGATGTATCTAAAGAGTCTATATTTGCTTAACATCCAGGTTTCAGATACTCATCCTACAGTGGTATAATGACAAGTCCATGTGCTCTTGTTGCTTTGCCAGGTACTGACTTTGTGTCGACCAGTGGACTCCAGACTGGAGCATGTGGACTTTGACAGTCTGCTGCAGTGTCTCAGTGTTGGGAATCTCCTGCAGGTGTTTGCCTCCCTTCTGCTTGAGAGGAGGGTCATCTTCATCGCTGACAAACTCAGGTACTGCTGTAGTAACATGAAACCTTGCAGGGCCACTTAACCGTATATATATTGAGATACTGTACAGTAGCGATTTAAAAAAATCAAACTTCCCTTTGATGTGCGCAAGCTCTTGTTGATGCTCATTGGTCAGTTTCATTTTTTTTTTTTAAATCTGTGTCTACCTTGGCCTGAATGCTGAGCTATAGCAAACTCCCAACAGCATGTTAAGTCGAGTTTATCTGTATTCAATAGAAATATATTACTACATTGAATTATGTAAACAATTCCTTTTTGCATATCTGCCAACATATATGCTTATACTGATAACAAGCCAATATCAACCTGCCAATATCTGCAACGTTTAACACTGTGCTTAGATTGAGAATCGAACGGTTGCCATGGAGTCAGCATCATGTTGATGCAGTTTCTGTTCCAAAGAGCAGTATGAAACTGACTAGAATGGTTATTATAAATAGAATTATAAAGTAGTTGTTTAATTATTAAGTTTGTGGATTTTAATAATAACAGCAGTTTGTGCAGGGACAAGCTGTGGAATAATAATAATAATTTTTATTTCATGGCACCTTTCAAGACACTCAAGGTCACCTTACCTATCAGTAATAAAACATGCAACAAAGCACCAGTAGTTTTAAAAGGTTGTTTGAAAAGATGGGTTTTAAGAGCTGTTTTTGAATTCTGTAATAATAATCTGCATAATCCAGTATGCGGATGTGAAGGGGCAGTGAACTCCAAAGTTTATATGCAGCTTAGGGGTAGGCCCTGGCACCCACTGTGCAGAGGTTGATGGGTAGTATTATTATAAGTAGATTCTGTAGCATATATCCGCTGCTTTTTGGGAGAATTCTTTGACACACAAATACTGTTTGCTGAAAGCTCTTACAGTTGTTCACTTTGAAAATGTGTTATAATAGAATGTATAACAATGTGACCACTCTGTTTTCAGGGAGCTATGATTGATTACTTTGTGTCATATGATCTGTGAGAGAACTGAATAGTGTTTAATCTTTTGTCTCCTCCCCTGTTCACTGTAGTGTGTTGTCGCGGTGTAGCCATGCAGTGCTGGCGCTGCTGTACCCCTTCACCTGGCAGCATACCTTTGTGCCTGTGCTGCCGGCCAGCATGTTGGACATCAGCTGCTCCCCCACCCCATTCCTCATTGGAGTGCTGGCACCCTGCCTGCCAACGCTGCTGGAGCTGCCCATCGAGGAGGTTGGTTTGTCTGTATAGAGGTTTAGTGCCATCTTTTGGCTGTGTATTTACTGAATATTGTGATTAAAGTAGAACAGAACCAGTAACGTGTGTGAGTAATAGGGAAAAGACTGGCCATATTTTTATAACTCTTGTTGCAAAATAATAAACTCTTCCCGTCAGTAACTGTCTATTCTTTCTTCTCACTGTCTTCTCAGGTGCTCATAGTGGATCTGTGTGCAGACAAGTTTGTCATTCAGGTGTGTACACATAGAAGGGAATGATAGGTGTAGTCCAAATGGGGAAATATGGCTTAGCCTACACTTGTCCCTTGTCTGCATGCAGAATGTTTGGAGGGTAACAGAAAATAAACTGTTACACCCACAAGCACTGCAAACTATATGGCATGTAATGACGTGAACAGAACAGGTGTTTTGCAGTTGATCCAGAGCTGCAGGTTTGTCACTCAACTGTCAGTCTATTCAGTTAATAAAAAACAGGTTTGTTTAGTTTGTGTTTACATTCATATGTCTTTATTTGACTGGGCTCCTATCTGACATTTCATTTAGCTTAATCTTTGTTCAGGCATGCAGTGATTGACTTTCCTCTCCAACATTAGCTGTCTGTTACACAGAAGTCTAGTTTTAATATTGCTCTAGGATCTAACATGAAGTACATTGTATGATAAGACTGAATCAAGAGCTAGATTTTTATACATAGTGTATTATGTAGGTATGTAGTCCACGTATGTTTGTAAATGGCATTATTCTTTTCTGTGATGTTTCACAGCTGGGTGATGAAGACTGCATCCTGCCCAGTAAACTTCAGGCAGCACTGCAGCAGATCCTGGAGGAGAGGGACGATATCCTGAGAGAGAAAGATGGAGACAGTTGTGGAGGTTTGTGTACATTGCAACGATGCTGCATGTCTGTCAGGTATTTCACTGTGCCCTCAGAGCACTTAGTTCCTATATCTTCTTGAGAATGTTTAGTTGTGTTGTGCAAATGTCAGCTGCACAACATGCCTGCATTACTGATGCCCTGCAGACTGCTGCAGAGTCTTAAATGTTTCTTTTAACTGGGCAGTTGAAACTTCAATCAGATTTTCACTGATGACCTATTTAGGTTGTTTATTAGATTA
The DNA here is from genome assembly GCA_026937815.1 of Etheostoma perlongum. Taxonomy (NCBI): domain Eukaryota; kingdom Metazoa; phylum Chordata; class Actinopteri; order Perciformes; family Percidae; genus Etheostoma; species Etheostoma perlongum. The sequence goes on along the minus strand of CM049377.1, from coordinate 24,375,556 downwards.
TCAATTTGTGCACCACAATAAAGATGTTCCAATATTAATTCTTAATGTAAGCAGTAGCCTTTAGCGTATCTCATAATTTGAAGCAAAGTCTTTGTTAGTATTTTATGAAACCAATACATCTGTATTTAATCTTATTGTGAAACTACAGTACAACTATAGTTAAACTAAAACCGACTGTTATTAACCCTTTTGTCTTCATCCAAAATGTGGCCCTTCCAGGTCAGCAGGCCAACCTGAGCTCTCTGCTGTCAGAGGGTTTTGTGCGGTTCTTTGTGGAGCTGGTGGGCCACTATCCTCTCCACATGGTTGAGTCATCTAATGGGAGCAGGGAGCTTCAGCGCGACAGCTTCCGCAAGTCACACCCCTCCCGTGGAGTCCGCCAGTTCCTGCAGCTCTTCATGGATACTCAGATGTTTGCCGGCTTCATTCAGGACAAAGAGCTGCGTAAGGGAGGAGGCAGAGGTAAATGTTAGCAGTGCCAGTAGTGTTAAGGGTTAATTCTTTGAAAAAAAAGATAACAGGGTTTTTTAGACCCACTAAAATAGGGGATAGACTCCTTTCCCATTGCCAGTGTGGAGGCCAGTTACAATGTTACGATTGTAAAATTCTTTTTTTAATCTTTGTTACTTACTCAGTCCCTCTTTCATACCCGGTGCCAACTCATTTGGAAAAATGTTTGAACGCTGCTTGCATGGATACAGACGAAATAGAGTTGCGGAAGTTACCGATAGACACAGGAGCCTGTATTTACATTAGTGTCCACCCAGGTGACATGTTTCCATCACTGTGGATCAGAGCTGGAGCGGATAAAGCCAAAGGTAGTGGGTGTTAGCGTTTTATGTTCAGAGGAAAATAGTCCCTGTAGTAAATAATAATCAGCTTTTTCCATTAAATCATTCTTTAAAAGATGAAAAAAACAAAACTTGGAGATGCAATTTCTTCACAGCGTAAATCATTGTCATAATAAAAATCAGTGAGAAAAATAAACATTCACCGGGATTGTCCTTCAAGCCAAAACTAGTATTCAGCTTTTACATGAATCTCGTCATTGCTGCCTAAAATGTCCATATAACATTCCCATAATGCTGTGCAAACAGTTTATGCACATACAAAAATAACTAATTTTGCAATCAATTTGCTTGTAAAGTCAGTGCTGGATGTTTGAAGAGTAGCATAGAATCACTGTTTGTGAAGAAAATATCCTAAAAACATTTGACATTAAAGTAAAGAAGTGTAATCTGTTAAATGAAATGAAAGCAGGACATTTGGAAAAAAAACAGGATTAAGAAGATAAATTATATGCATGGGGAAAAATGAACCATGTTGCTTTTGATGATAATCTAACTTTTGTTCATTTTAAGTCGTATATCTAGTTCTGTCTCATGGCTCAACATTTCCAACATTCTCCCAGGTCTCTTTGAGGTCAGAGTGGCCGAGTATCTGGATTCGTACCCTGAGCCAGAGCCAAGTGGCGTGAACAAATTTCTTAAAGGACTGGGTAAGTGCTGCTCTTTCATAAAATGTTCACTTTTAAAAGTTGATTTTCAACAGCTAATTGTTTTTCTTTTTTAGGAAACAAGATGAAACTCCTACAAATTAAATAAACGGACCAAAACCCTGGTTTTTAAATGAAAGACTTTGTAATTACAAACAGACCACTTGTTGCTGCTGGACTTGCTGAGGAAATTAATGTGAATGGAACAATGAAGAGTTGGGTATGAGAGGACCAGGTTCATCTTATAGCCATGAATGCTTGTCTAAGAGCAGGGCACTTTTTATTGGACAAAAACTGGAAAGGCTATTTCTTTTTTTCCTTTTCTAACATTGTTTTACAAAACCTTGAAGAAAAAGCACAGTGTCTTTGGAAAACTACAAAAAGCATTCCAGCTACTTAACCTCAGTTATCAACCTGAATATGTGCGGTTGTAACTATGGTCTCTTTTACTGGAAATGTGTGTACTTGGAAGACCTTATTACATAGGTTCAGCTTGACTACACCATGTGTGTATTTTACAGTAAAAACAACTTTAATCTTGTTAAGTACTTGCAACTAAAAATAGTCTATATGGTTCCAACCTGATGCATGTTTTTATACATTTTAATGTAACATTTTATTCATGTTGCATTATCCTCAGCACAACTGTACACAAACCTTTTGTTTACCGTTTCTACTTGTTTGCATTTCAGATCAAGTCAATGTTTATTAACTCTGATCAGAACATTTCGAAGTTTTAAGACTCCATGTTAAACCTCAATCGATATTATTTACATTTTGATAAAATTAAGTCTTTTTCTTTCCTTTACTTTACTTGTAACTGGAGTTGTAAATATTCTTTATATTTTGCACAATGTTGAGAACCCGTGTACAGCATTTAGAATATTTTTTTATTAAAGCATGATGTGTCCTATGTTAAATAAATGGGTTCCCAAGGACAGCATTTAATAAGTGACTATTTATAATGCAAATGCCTCAAACTGGGTTGTACAATAACTCTGCTTAACTAGAACAATACTCGTGATTAAGCATTTGTGTGGTAGGCCATATATATGGTGGCCCTTAGAGCTCAACACTGCAAATAGAGAAAACAATTAAGATAATCCTTTTCAGCTATTTGACAACTCATACACACTGCAAATATGCATGTATGTCATCTGCTGCCCAGTCTTTCATCACAGAAATATTTTCTCTATTTATTTATTTAAACAGTCGAGCAACAAACAAGCACCACCGACCGGCCGAAGCAAATTCATTTTACAGCTAAACCGTACACTAAAATAAATTCTGCATCTGAGGCGAGATATAGGTAATTCAGTAACAATCTTATTTAAATAAACTTGAGACTAGCTCCAAAATAAATCTTCACAACAAATCTCATTTTACGTTGGTATTTTTCTAATATTAGGTGAGGGCAAACATTTATTAAAAATTTTATGTTTTGAGCACCTTAAAAATAACTTGGCAACTGATTAAAACCCACAGATCTAACTCTTCTATGCTGTAAAACTTTATTTTAAATGTTATTCACTAAGCCTATGAATTATTTGAATGATGTATATGATGACACTTGCAGGATTTCTGCAAAGATTTCCCATCATGCTTTTCCACTTAAAGCACTCAAAAGCCCCTTTTGCATGATAAACGCATTACAAATCAACTCTAGGTTTTTACATTTCCCAACACATTATCTAAATTGCCTACTCAGCATGTACCTGTGATCTCACCTCATACAATTCCGGGCCTGAAATCAAAAACAGGTACAGTATCTCTTGAATAATTAAATTTTTGAAACTAATGTCTGCACAAAGGAGCCAGTCCACCAGGATTGTGTATTTAATAACTGAGAGAACAGGGTGCAGGAGCAAGGATTCTGGCAAAACAGGTTCTTCTTAAACCAAACCTATCAGACCTTAACAGCAAAGCCGGCAAACGCAAAGCATGGACAATCACACATCACCCCAGTTATCCCCTCTACCCCTTCTTCACACTGCTTCCATCAGGACGAAGATACAGAATGGAACGGACTGGAGGGAACTGCATTAAAGGGTGATTGGGGGTGAATGTGTCTGTTTACTGTATGTATATTGGTGAGGCCCTGTACAGACTGTGAAAACAAAGTGGACAATAAAGACTTTCTATCTATAGCCCTAATCCAATCAACTCGTACCAAAATACAAACATTTGAATAGAGGAGTTTGTTGGAATGAGAGGCGCATTTTAGGTCAATAAAATCAGTAATCTTCTATGAGCCACTTGATCGCATATACGAGTTTTTTAAGTAACATCACACAAGTACGTCCTGTGGCCACATGGGGGCACTGTCTCCATGTGCTTTCACTGACAGGAAAGACCCTGTAGAGCTGAGTTTTTAATGCACTAAAAGTCCTCGATCATTATAATGAACTGTTTACAGTATTTAACTTACATAGAGTCTGACTGCGGTGTTTACCAATTTCAGATTACAGTTTAAAATTGTACAGTAAGAACTACGGCTACCACAGGAAGCAACGTACAGAATGACTGTTATGAATTTAGACTTGTCAGGCTCAGGTTAAAGCATAAGTCTGATGGAATAATCCAGTGCTGAAATTTTACTTCTGTTTGAGTAACGCCTGCTTAAATACTACAGTTCACAGCTGTTTTGGGAAATGATAGTCATAATAATAATAATAATAATAATGACATCATGGTCATAGAGTTGAGAAGCTTATCTCATGATCTATTTGTAATGTAATTAGGCGTTGTATTTATTGTTCATGTTACTGAAGACAAAAAAAGTTGTAAGAAGTCAAAGTTTAGTGTGTTGAAAAAAGTTATAACATAGTATGTACAAAAAGCAAATAGTATAGTATGTCAAAAAAAGTAATTGTATAGTATTTTGAAAAAAGGCATAAAAATTAAATAGAATTTGATGTTGAAAAAAGTTTTGAAACTAAAAGTCATATTGTAGTATGTTAAAAAAAGTCATAGCATATTATGTCAAAAAGGTCATAAAAAGTCATGGTATAATATGTTAAAAAAAGTCATAAAAGGTCATTGTATCATACGTCGAAAAAAATAAAGTCTCAAAATAGTATGTTGAAACTAAAAGTCATAGTTTAGTATGTCGAAAAAAAGTCATGAGCAAGTCTTAGTGTAGAATGTCAAAAAAGTCATAGTGTAGTATATATAGGAAAGAAAGTCATAAAAAGTCTATAGTATGTTGAAAAAAGTTATAAAAAAAGTTGTAGTATAGTATGAAAAAAGTCATGGAATAGTTTTTTGAAAAAATCATAAAAAGTCATGATGTTGTTGAAAAATATATTAATATAGTATGTCAAAAGCAAAAGTCATAGTATAGTATGTCAAAAAAAGTCATAGAAAAGTCATGGTGTTGTTTGTTGAAAAAGTCATAATCATAGAGTTGAACCCTTAACATCCAATATTAATTTTATTATTTATAAGAAAAGTCAGTATAGTACAGTGTTGGAAAAAAATCATTAAAAAATGATGGTATAGCACATCCAAAAAAGTCATTGTATAGTATGTCCAAATTTATTTTTATAGTATTGTATGCCAGAAAAAGTCATAAATAGGTCAAAGTGTAGTATGTCGAAAAAAGTAATACAAAAGTCATAGTATATTTTTTAAAAAGCCATAGTATAGTATGTCAAAAAATAATTATAAAAAAATCTTAGTGCATCTTGTTAAAACTAAAAGTCATAGTGTAGTATGTCAAAAAATGTTTTAGCATAGTATGTTGAAAAAGATCATAAAAAAGTCGTGGTATATGTAAAAATAAAAGTAATAAAAAGTCTTACGATAGTATGTTGAAAACAGTCATAGTATATATAGTATGTCGAAAAAAGTCATAAAAAAGTAATAATATTGGATGTTAAAATGGTCATGGTATGGTATGACAAAAAAAGTCATAAAAAGGTCATGGTATAAGATGTAAAAAAAGTCATGAAAGTCTTACAATAGTATGTTAAACTAAAACAACTTAGTATAGTATGTCAAATAAGTCATAAAAAATAATTGTTTTGTATTATGAAAAAAGTCATAAAAAAAGTCATGGTATAATATGTTGAAAAGAACTCATAAAATGTATTAAAGTATAGTAGGTTGAAACTAAGTCATCAAATAGTATGTAGAAAAAAAGTCATAGTATACATAGCATGTCGAAAAAAGTCATGTTGAAAAAATAAAGTAAGTTTTAGCACAGTATGTCAAAACCAAAAGTCATAGTATAGTATGTCAAATAAGATCATAAAAAAGTAATGCACATACCTATATATCTATATCTATACATACACATATATACACATATATACAGTGAGGAAAATAAGTATTTGAACATCCTGCTATTTTGCACGTTCTCCACTTAGAAATCATGGAGGGGTCTGAAATTGTCATCGTAGGTGCATGTCCACTGTGAGAGACATAATCTAAAAAAAAAAATCCAGAAATCACAATGTTTGATTTTTTAACTATTTATTTGTATGATACAGCTGCAAATAAGTATTTGAACACCTGTCTATCAGCTACAATTCTGAAAATGTCCACCTCCACTCCATTTATTATCATAAATTAGATGCACCTGTTTGAGGTTGTTAGCTGCATAAAGACACCTGTCCACCCCATACAATCAGTAAGAATCCAACTACTAACATGGCCAAGACCAAAGAGCTGTCCAAAGACACTAGAGACAAAATTGTACACCTCCACAAGGCTGGAAAGGGCTACGGGGAAATTGCCAAGCAGCTTGGTGAAAAAAGGTCCACTGTTGGAGCAATCATTAGAAAATGGAAGAAGCTAAACATGACTGTCAATCTCCCTCGGACTGGGGCTCCATGCAAGATCTCACCTCGTGGGGTCTCAATGATCCTAAGAAAGGTGAGAAATCAGCCCAGAACTACACGGGAGCTGGTCAATGACCTGAAAAGAGCTGGGACCACCGTTTCCAAAGTTACTGTTGGTAATGCACTAAGACGTCATGGTTTGAAATCATGAGACTCAGATGAGAACAAAATAGAACTTTTTGGTCATAATTCAACTAACTGTGTTTGGAGGAAGAAGAATGATGAGTACCATCCCAAGAACTCCATCCCTACTGTGAAGCATGGGGGTGGTAGCAGCATGCTTTGGGGGTGTTTTTCTGCACATGGGACAGGGCGACTGCACTATATTAAGGAGAGGATGACCGGGGCCATGTATTGCGAGATTTTGAGGAACAACCTCCTTCCCTCAGTTAGATGGGTCGAGCCTGGGTCTTCCAACATGACAATGACCCGAAGAACACAGCCAGGAGAACCAAGGAGTGGCTCTGTAAGAAGCATATCAAGGTTCTGGCATGGCCTAGCCAGTCTCCAGACCTAAACCCAATACAGAATCTTTGGAGGGAGCTCAAACTCCATGTTTCTCAACAACAGCCCAGAAACCTGACTGATCTAGAGAAGATCTTTGTGGAGGAGTGGGCCAAAATAACTTCTGCAGTGTGTGCAAACCTGGTGAAAAACTACAGGAAACGTTTGACCTCTGTAATTGCAAACAAAGGCTACTGTACCAAATATTAACATTGATGTTCTCAGGTGTTAAAATACTTATTTGCAGCTGTATCATACAAATAAATAGTTTAAAAAATCAAAACATTGTGATTTCTAGATTTTTTTTTTTAGATTATGTCTCTGTCAGTGGACATGCACCTACAATGACAATTTCAGACCCCTCCGTGATTTCTAAGTGGGAGAACTTGCAAAATAGCAGGGTGTTCAAATACTTATTTTCCTCACTATATATATATATATATATATATATATATATATATATATATATATATATATATATATATATATATAAATCAAGAAGCTTATCTCACTGAGCCATTTGTGAAGATTATAATGCACTGGTTGGGAGTTGTATTTATCATTTATATTACTGAAAAGGTCATAAAAATGAATATGGTACAATACGTAAAAAAAAGTTGTGAAAAAGTCTTATGATAGTATGTTGAAATTAAGTCATAATATATATCACATTTTTAACATACTATATATATATATATATATATATATATATATATATAATATATATATATATATATTTTATAATATATATATATATATATATATATATATATATATATATCAGATCCATGTTTAGCCAACTCAAAGCCAATTGCACAAGTCACCATCAAGTGCGGCATATACCAAGGCGATGCACTATCCCCCGCTGCTGTTCTGCATAGGCCTGAACCCCCTCAGCCAGATCATCACAAAGATGGATACCAATTCCGAAGCGGAACAACCATCAGTCACCTCCTCTACATGGATGACATCAAGCTGTATGCCAGAAATGAGCGAGACATCGACTCACTGATCCACACTACCAGGATCTACAGCAATGACATTGGAATGTCGTTCGGACTGGACAAGTGTGGTCGCATGGTATCAAAAAGAGGGAAGATGATCAGAACTGAGGGGATTGAACTACCAGAAGGCCACATTGCAGATGTTCAGGATAGTTACAAATACCTTGGGGTGCCACAGGCTAACGGAAACCATGAGGAGGCAGCAAGGAAGACCGCCACAGCCAAATACGTACAAAGAGTGAGGCAGGTCCTGCTGAACGGGAAAAACAAGATCCGAGCTATCAACACATACGTCCTGCCAGTCATCAGATACCCCGCTGGTATAATAAACTGGCCAAAGGAGGAGATAGAGGTTACTGACATCAGGACAAGAAAGCTCCTCACAATGCATGGATGGTTTCACCCCAAGTCCAGCACCCTGAGACTGTACACCAAGCGTATTGAGGGAGGCTGAGGGCTAGTGAGTGTCAAGACCACTGTCCAGGATGAGACGACAAAGATTCAGGAGTACATCAGAAAGATGGCCCCCAAAGATGAAGGGCTTAGTGAATACCTCAGGCAGCAGAAACCCGAAGGTGAGGACAAGGAAGATGAAGAACCGTCATGGAGGGACAAGCCGCTGCACGGCGTGTACCACAGACAAATGGAAGAAGTGGCTGATATCAAGAAATCCTACCAGTGGCTTGAAAAGGCTGGACTGAAGGACAGCACAGAGGCACTAATCATGGCAGCCCAAGAACAGGCACTCAGTACAAGATCAATAGAGGCCGGGGTCTACTACACCAGGCAGGACCCCAGGTGCAGACTGTGCAAGGAGGCCCCTGAGACAGTACAGCACATGCTGGCAGGAAGTGCGTACATGGAACGCCATAACCAGGTAGCTGTCATAGTGTACAGGAACATCTGCCACGAGTATGGGCTGGAAGTCCCAAGGTCAAAATGGAAGAAACTGGTGATGGCTAACCAACCAGACATCGTGGCTAACCAACCAGACATTGTGTTGATCGACAAACAGCAGAAGAAGGCAGTAGTGATAGATGTGGCAATCCCAAGCGATTGCAACATCAAGAAGAAGGAACACGAGAAGCTCGAGAAATACCAAGGGCTGAAAGAGGAGCTAGAAAAGATGTGGAAAGTAAGAGCACCAGTGGTGCCAGTGGTAATCGGAGCACTGGGGGCTGTGACCCCCACACTGGGAGAGTGGCTCCAGCAGATTCCAGGTAAAACATCAGAGGTCTCTGTCCAGAAGAGTGCAGTCCTAGGAACAGCTAAGATACTGCGCAGAACCCTCAAACTCCCAGGCCTCTGGTAGAGGACCCGAGCTTGAGGATGACACATACCACCCCACAAGGGGTGAGAGGGGGATATATATATATATATTTTATGTTAAAAACGTCATTCTATAGTATTATAAAAAAAAGTCCTAAAAGGTCATGGTATAATATGTTGAAATAAAGTCATAAAAAAAGTCTTAGTATAGCCAGATAATGGTAAAGCCTACTGATGTTTCCAGAAGCCTTATTTATGTTCAGCCGTCAGCCTTAGTTTGAACACAAATCTAGTTTATCCTTCCGTACACCTTCATCCGTAAAACACCGTAAGAGCTACAGGACAGATAAATAACATTAAATTAGCTCTTACAGACAAATGTTACCAAAAAAAATCACATTGAACAATCAAAAAACAAACTACCTTGTTCCCGTTATTGTCCTTTAGCCGTACATAGTTACCGAGCGACATGTTTTTCCCTCCTTACTTCCGTGCGTGCATCTTACAAACTAGTCCCCCCTTTGTATACACAAATTACAGTTCCGCTAGGAGGCGCCAAAATAAAAGGACTCATAATATAAAAACAAACAAAGGGAGAACTAATTAAATACTGCACTGAAGTGGTTACCTTATTAATACACCCTTTTTAGAGTCAGTTACATATAGTACGTCAAAAAGTCATAGTATAGTATATCGAAAAAAAGTTATAATATAGTATGTCAAAAAAGTCAGAGTTGAACCCTAGTATGTCGGAAAAAGTAAAAGTGTAGTGTGTCGCAAAAGGTCATAAAAAGTCATGGTATAATATGTCGAAAAAAAAGTCATAAAAGTCTTAGTATAGTATGTCAAAACTACAACTCATAGTGTAGTATGTTGATAAAAAGTCATAAAAGATTCATAGTATATCAAAAAAAAAGTCATAGTATAGTATGTCGAAAAAAATCTGAGTTGAACCCTCACCCTCCAATCTTCATTTTATTTCAAGACGTTTATCTCACAGAGCCATTTGTGAAGCTGATAACACTCTAGTTGGGCGTTGTAATTATTAAAATGTCATAATTTAGTATGTCAAAAAAAAGTAAAAGTGTAGTATGTTGAAAAAGGTCATAAAAAAGTCATGGTATAATATGTCGAAAAAAAAGTCATAAAAGTCTTAGTATAGTATGTCAAAACTACAACTCATAGTGTAGTATGTTGATAAAAAATCATAAAAGATTCATAGTATATCAAAAAAAAAGTCATAGTATAGTATGTCGAAAAAAATCTGAGTTGAACCCTCACCCTCCAATCTTCATTTTATTTCAAGACGTTTATCTCACAGAGCCATTTGTGAAGCTGATAACACTCTAGTTGGGCGTTGTTATTATTAAAATGTCATAATTTAGTATGTCAAAAAAAGTAAAAGTGTAGTATGTTGAAAAAGGTCATAAAAAAGTCATGGTATAATATGTCGAAAAAAGGCATTAAAAAGTCTTGATATAGTATGTCAAAATTAAGTAGTATAAAGTATAGTATGTCGTAAAAATGTCATAACAAAGTCATCGTATAGTATATCAAAAAATGTCATGGCATAATACAGTATGTCAAAAAAAGTAATGAAAAAGTCTCCCAATGGTATGTTGAAACAAAAAGTTATAGTGTAGTATGTTGAAAAAATTCATACCATAGCATGTTAAAAAAGATCATAAAAAGTCATGTTAAAAATATGTAAAAAAAATATAATGAAAAATCTCACAATAGTATGCTGAAACTAAAAGTCATAGTATAGTATGTCAAAAAAGTCATAAAAAATAATAATATTGGATGTTAAAAAAATGTCATAGTTTATGGTATGTCAAAAAAAGTCAAAAATTCACGGTTTAATACGTTGAAAAAAAGTTATAAGAAGATCTTGCAATAGTATGTCAAAACTAAAAGTCATAGTAAGTCATAAAAAGTTAATTGTATAGTATTATGAAAAGTCATTAAAAAGGCATAGTATAATATATTCTTAAATAGTCATAAAAAAGTCATAGTATGTCAAAAAAGTCAGCGTTGAACCCTCAACCTCTAATCTTCAAAAGCAAATTAAGAAGCTTATCTCACTGAACCATTTGTTAAGCTTATAATGCATTGGTTGGGCGTTGTATTTATCATTTATATTGCTGAATACAAAAGAAGTTGTAAAAAGTCAATGTTTAGTATGTTGGAAAAAGTAAAAGCGTAGTATGTCAAAAAAGGTCATAAATAAGTCTTAATATAGTATGTCAAAACCAAAAGTTATAGCATAGTATGTCAAAAAAAAGTCATAGTTTGTCAAAAAAAGTTTCATAGTATTGTATATCAAGAACATCATAGAGTTGAACCCTCAACTTCCAATCTTCATTTTATTTCAAGACACTTATCTCACTGAGCCATCTGTGAAGCTCATAACACTTTCATTGGGCGTTGTATTTATCGTTCATATTGCTGAAGACAAAAAAAGTCATAGTTTAATATGTCGGAAAAAGTAAAACTGTAGTATTTTGAAAAAGGTCATAAAAAAGTCATGGTATAACATGTTGAAAAGAAATCATAAAAAAGTCTCATAGTATAGTATGTTGATAAAAAAGTCAAAAGATTCATAGTATAGTATGTCGAAAAAAGTCTAAAGAAGCTTATCTCACTTGTGAAGCTTCTAATGCACTGGTTGAGCATTGTATATTATCGTTCATATTGCTTAGACAAAAAAAAGTCATAGTTTAGTATGTTGGAAAAATAAAAGCGTTGTATATCAAAAAAAGGTCATAAAAAGTCATGGTATAAAGTGTCAAAAAAAGTCATAAAAAAGTCTTAATATAGTATGTCAAAACTAAAAGTCATAGTATAGTATGTTGAAAAAGTCATAAAAATGTCAGTATTGTGTGTCAAAAAGGTCATAGAGTTTAACCCTCAACCTCCAATCTTAATTTTATTTCAAGAAGCTTAGCTCACTGAGCCATTTATGAATCACATGATGCACAGCTTGGGCGTTGCATTTATATTTCATATTACCAAAGACAAAAAAAATGTAAATAGTCATGGTTTAGTATGTCGGCAAAAGTAAAAGTGTAGTATGTGGAAAAAGGTCATAAAAAAGTCAAGGTATAACATGTCGGAAAAAGGCATAAAAAAATCTTAGTATAGTATGTCAAAACTACAACTCATAGTATAGTATGTCGAAGAAACTCATCTTAAAGTCATAGTATAATATATTAATAAAAGTCATAAAAAAGTCTTAGTATAGTATGTCAAAACTACAACTCATAGTGTAGTATATCAAAAAAATTCATAGTATAGTATGCTGAAAGAAAGTCATAAAAAAGTCTTAGTATATTATTCATAAATAGGCCTATGTATACAAAACAACACCTTATCCGTGTCCTTTCCCATTTGTTGTCCTGCTGATAACACAAACACCTGCTCATGTGCTTTTTGAAAACAACAGCAAATCATTGTTATTGTGGCCTCCATGTTTTCAAACACCTGATGCTCTGGGTTACACCCAACAGTTGGTGGCAGTCATGCAACAAGTTGTTATGCCAAACACCAATATAGCAGAAGAAGAACAAGCATCATGTGAACGCTGGCAGTCGGAAAAACAACGTAATCACGGGAGTGGTCCCCGATATTCCCAGGTGGCATGAATGCACCAATAGCAGAGTATGTCGAAAAAGGTCATAAAAAGACATGGTACACTAAGTTGAAAAAAGTCATAAAATTCTTAGTATAGTACGTAAAAAAAAAAAAAAAAAAAATTCATAGTCTTGAATATGAAAAAGTCATGGAGTTGAACCCTCAACCTCATTTCAAGACGCTTTTCTCACTATTTGTGGAGCCCATAATGCATTGGTTGGGCGTTGTATTTATCGTTTATTTTGTTGAAGACAAAAAAGTTGTAAAAAGTCATAGTTCAGTATGTCAAAAAGTCTAGCGTCAAATGTCCAAAAAATTCATGAAAAATAAAAGTCTTAGGATAGTATGTCAAAACTAAAAGTCAAAGTGTAGTATATCAAAAAAGTCATAATATGATATGTACAAAAAATGCATTAAAGTGTGGAATGTCAAAAATGTCTGCAGCTTTTTCCACTGAGATATCTTAAAAGCTCATAATATAATGGTTTGGCGTTGTATTTATCATTCATATTCCTGAAGACAAAAACCTGTTGTTAAAAGTCATAGTTAAGTATGTCAAAATAAGTCAAAGTGTAGTGTGCTGAAAAGAATCATGAACAAAATTACAGTATTGTATGTAGAAAAAGTCATAGTATAGTATGTCCAAAAAAAGTCCTAAAAATGTTATAGTATTGTATGTCAAAAAAGGGTCATAAAAAGGTCATAGTATTGTTTATCAAAAAAGGGTCATAAAAAGGTCATAGTATGTCCAAAAAGTCATTGTACATTAGATCGTAAAATTTCATAGTATATTATAAATTATAAAATATACTTTATAACGGTGCAATTGTTGCTAACCGAGCCTTCATTTCTCCGTGCCTGTATTCATTAACTGTATTCATGGACTCGAGCCAGAATATAACCCGTTATTTTATTAAACTGGTAATGATCTAACAAACTAAATGAACAAGAATTAGTTTGATCCCTAGTCATGATTTAACAGAATTTAGCTGGACAAAGTGTTGAGATTTATAATTCCGTAACTTTCTGTATGGATCTAACGTAAGTATGGTATTAAAGTTAAGTTGTGTAATACAAATAACATTAAGGCTCCAGGTAGTCAAGTATTTTATCTGCTGAACTGGTATTGTTTGGCAAAAAAAACTGATTTAATTGACAAAGCACATCATGGCTACACTTTCCTGTCATTGTTTTTTATAGTACAAGCAATTTGTTGTATTTTAACAGAATACTGAAAGCATCAATACGGCAGAACTGAGTACATTTTAATATCTGTTTATTAACTGCAAGTAGTATCGTTATAGTGATATTCAACAACGTTATGGCAATGAAATGTAATAACATCAAAGAAAGTCATAGTATAGGAGGAAAAAGCAGTGAATGGAAAAGAGGAAGAGAAGAAAATTGGCAAATACATGAGCGATCTTTCAGCAGAGTTGCCAAACATTCCTGCTCATCACGTTGATAAAGAATAGGCAACACAGTACTGTACATGGCACGTCAACCTTAATGACCTGATCCTTTTAGACAGGTGTTGATGCTCAAAAACATCTCCAATGTGCAGGGAAGGTGCCCAAGCTCAATGGCTGATTGGGTACAAGATGGTCACCTTGTAACCCTTGGTCCTTGAACTCACAGCTTTTAAAATAGCTCATTGAGCTAAAAGACACCTGTTGTTTTGACTTCTAAGAGGTTAAAAAATGCATTAATCAAATTCTGAGAATGTGTGTACTTCGTCTTGTAAGGTCTGTAATTTTGGTAGGAATTGCAGTGTAATTGCTATGATTTTAAAATACTGTCAAAAACGAATGAATCAATAGTAAAATCTTAGAACTTAGTACAATACTGTATAGTATAGTGAAATGCAGTACTGTACAGTTCAGTACTGTCCAGAACATCACCCCTTACTGCCGGGCTTTTGACCAGGACTTGTTATTTGGATCTCCTTTCGACCTTTTCGACCCAGGATAGGGATAACAGAACCTACAATTTTAATGCATACTCATTGTAAGACGAATGGAGTGAAGAATCTGGATAAACAAGATGAAGAAGATTGTGTACAAACGTCTTTCCTCCTCCCTTTTTTAGGGTTTCTATTTTTGCATTCAGTCTTAATTTTATGTCATGTTGTTTTACTGCTTTTAATGCATTTGATTATGCTTAGCGTTAGTTAATGCAGGTCACAGAAGTCATATGCCCACTGATAAAATTATCATTCCTATCAAACACATACCAATTCCTGCTATTCTCACATCATGGCAGCCCTTTTAAATGTGACTCCCTCGTCCCTGATCCCTACGTTTACATGCACATCAATATTCCACTATTATTCCGAATATAACAATATTCCAAAGTTGATACAGGCCACATTAACAGCATATTCTGGTTGGATATTTCAAAAAGGCCTTTTTCCGAATATAGCATTTTCCTATTAGACGTGTGGGATATTCTGGTACTATTTGGGTTTTAGAGGCATTCTTTGGACATGTACACAGTGCATTCGGAATACGCGTCTTAATCAGGGATTTTACAGCAGTTTTGGGCCGGTTTACGGCCTGTTGCCTTTTTATGGCTTATGGTCAGCTTTGTGCGTTGCTATGGTTGCTGTACACAAACCAACCAGGCAACAGTTTGCAAGGCTGCAGACCCAATAAGAAGACAACACACAGCTACTTTTAAACATTACCAAAGACTTGGATATTAACAAGTTTTTGGATATGTGCACACATTATTACGCCAATCTTTTCAAGAAGCTGGTTGAAGGAATGATGCTGTGTTTGCACGGTCCAAGAAGTCCAACACTGCTAAACTTCGAAAGAATCATATTTTGCACAGTTACATGTAAATGGTAATATTAGTGGAATATTTCATTAGCCATGTAAACAGCTCAGTCAGAATATTGTCTCTCATAATAAGATCAAAAACTGGAATATTGTGTGCTCGTAAAACTACAGAATTGGAAGCTTTTACAGTCTGACTTTGCATTAAGGTTTTTTCACCATCACCATGTTACACACACACACATAACGGAAAAATAATAACCTGCATTTAATCCATGATGCCAAGTCTTTATGTTCATGAGGGCAATAGAGGTGAGTGTGTATGTGTGTTTGTGTGTGACAGGGATTGTGTGACAACAGGTGTTTTTTTACAACGTGTCATCATTTTCCAAGAGTCATTTTGCCTGTATGCTATTATGCATAAAATAGACTCAGTGTAAATATAACCATGTTGAAAGTGAAGGTCAGTGTGCTGGAAAATTATAATCTCACACCAAACAAATATACTGCATAAGTTGATTTCAAAAAGAGTCATCTTTGTTTTGGAAATATTGTGATAACCTTTTGGAAAGTAGTACGAGCCTTGTAGCTTTATGAGCTTTGTAACCTGCTTCCTCCAATGATCTCAGCTCTGTTAAACTAGTAAACTGTATTCAAGATATTCATTTCTGCATGTACAAAAACTTTCTAGAGATAAATATAGACAAGACTGAGCTTCTCGTAGTTGGTCAAAAAGATTCATTTACACCTGGATTAACTGTCTCTGAAATACAGTGAGCAAGTCAGAAACCTTGGCATTATTTGTTTATACTGATCTCAATTTTGAAAATCACATCACCAATATTACCCAGACAGCATTTTATCTTAACTTAAAAATATAAAAACTTTAATTTCTCTAACTCACACAAATCAGTAGGACACCTCCAAATCATTTCAAATGCAGCAGCCAGAGTCCTTACACTTACACATACATTTGAAGACATTACTCCATGATTGAAAACACTTCATTGGCTCCTGGTACAATACAGAATCCTTTTTAAAATCCGGATAATAGTCTATAAAGCACAGCTCAGGTGATCAGGCATTACCGTTCTAGCTGTACCCAGAATTAGATCCAGGTTGCTATGGTCCAACTCTCTGGGACGAGCTGCCTGGTGACCTGAGTTCTGTCACAACTGGGTCAACATACAATAAAACAAACTTAAAGCCTTTATTATTTTCTTAGGCATTTGTTTAATTACAATCTGTGTGTGTGTGTGTATGTGTGTGTGTGTGTGGGGTGTGGGTGTGTGTGTGTGTTTGTGTGTGTGTACGGTATGGTTGCACATGTGTATGTCTTTTTTGTTTTGGTTGTCTGTCTTGTTATGTAGTCCTTGTGTATGCTGTTTTTAATGCAAAGCACATTGAGTTTACATGTAACTGACGTTGCTCTCTCTGATCATTCCTGTGTTTTCCTTAACGGCACTATCTCTGTGCCCAAAAGTGTCCAAACAAAGATAATCGGTATATCACTGAAAACACCATTGAAACATTCACTCAGCTTTTCTCCTCCACACCCGCCCTCTCTGGGCTATCAGTGACTGAGCTTGTAGATAATTTCAACTGTAAAGTTACAAATGTTATTGATGCCATCGCTCCCACTAAGGTCAAAGTTGTCTCTGGTAAGAAAAGATCTCCATGGAGAAATGTCCTATTGGTGAGAACAGAAAAAAAGAGTGTAGGAAAGCTGAACGAAAGTGGCGAAAAACAAATCTCCTGGTCCATTATAACACCTATAAAGAGAGACTTCGCATTTTTAATTTGGAACTGAGGAATGCAAGAAGGTCTTTCTTCTCCGATAATATCTCTAGAAACAATAATAATTCACGTGCCTTGTTTGCCAGTGTCGATAGATTAACAAACCCTCCAGTACCAGTAGCATCTGAACTTTTATCTACCAAGGCCTGCAATGACTTTGCATCCTTTTCAAAGACAAAATTCAGAAGATTAGACAAACAGTCAGTGCCTCCATATCAAGCTCAGGATATGTGTTGCCGCAGTGTTCAAGCAAAACTAGTTCCAATATGACATAATTTCATATAATCAACCATGAAAACCTGGAGGACATTATACAACATCTGAAAACCTCCTCCTGTTGCCTTGATATTCTACCAACGGGTGTTTTCAAAAATGTTTCAACATGTTTGGCTTCTGATCTTCTACAGATCGTGAACTTCTTTCAGGTATCTTTCCACAGGCCCTGAAAACTGCAGTAATCAAGCCACTCTTAAAAAAGAACAATCTAGACACATCACTAATGAGCAACTATAGGCCGATATCAAACCTTCTGTTTTTAAGTAAAATCATTGAAAAAGCGGGTTTTTTACAACTCAGCCATTTCCTGTCACTAAACAACAGTTTTGATACCTTTCAGTCAGGTTTCCGACCACACCACAGCACTGAGACGGCTCTTGTCAAAGTCTTTAATGACATCCACCTTAACACAGATAGTGGCAAAATTTCAATCTTAGTATTACTTGATCTCAGTGCTGCATTTGATACGGTCGACCACGACATATTACTAGACCGATTGGAAAACTGGGTAGGACTTTCTGGCTCAGTACTAAACTGGTTTGAATCCTACTTACAGAATAGGGATTACTTTGTGTCAATAGGTAATTATACATCTGAGCATACAAATATGACGAGTGGAGTTCCCCAAGGCTCTATTCTGGGGCCTCTTCTGTTTAACATCTACATGCTCCCACTGGCCCAGATTATAGAGAACAACAAAATAAGTTACCATAGTTATGCGGACGACACACAAATTTACATAACCTTATCACCAGGGGACTATAGTCCATTACAAAAACTGACTAAGTGCATCGAACAAATTAACGGCTGGATGTGCCAGAACTTTCTGAAATTAAATGAAGGAAAAACTGAGGTGGTTGTTTTTGGAGCAAAAGAGGAACGATTGAAAGTTTGCGCTCAGCTTCAAACAACAATATTAAAAACAACAGACAAAGCCAGAAATCTTGGTGTAGTCATGGACTCAGACCTGAATTTTAACAGCCACATTAAAACAATTACAAAGTCAGCTTACTATCACCTTAAGAATATATCAAGGGTTAAAGGACTTATGTGTCAACAGGACTTGGAAAAACTGGTCCATGCCTTCATCTTCAGTAGACTTGACTACTGTAATGGTGTCTTTACAGGTCTCACTAAAAAATCAATCAGACAGCTGCTGCCCGAGTCCTCATTAAGACCAGGAGACTGGATTACATCACTCCAGTTCTGAAGTCTTTACACTGGCTTCCTGTGTCTCAAAGAATTGATTTCAAAGTACTTTTGCTAGTTTATAAATCACTCAACGGTTTAGGTCCAAAATACATTTCTGATCTGCTACTCCACTATGAACCACCCAGACCGCTCAGGTCATCTGGGACAGGTCTACTTTCTGTCCCCAGAGTCAGAACTAAACAGGGTGAAGCAGCTTTCAGTTTCTATGCTCCTCATATCTGGAATAAACTCCCAGAAACCTGCAGATCCGCTGCTACTCTCAGTTCTTTTAAATCAAGGCTGAAGACCTTTTGATGCTGCCTTTCTTAAATGACTGCTCATTTCTTTAAATTTCTCATGCTGCACTGTAACTTTTATTCTTGTGTTTTATGTGTCCTAATGTTTTAACTATTTCATATTCATGTGTTTTATCAGTTTTTAATGCTTATGATTTTTAACTGTCTGTACATGTGTTTTATCTGTTTAACTGATTTTATGTAAAGCACTTTGAATTGCCTTGTTGCTGAAATGTGCTATACAAATAAAGCTGCCTTGCCTTGCCTAAGGAAAGTTAGTTATAAATAAAATTTACATTGTCATTGTGATTTATTAGAGTCTACAACACACAAAGGGACTCAAATATAAACTGATAAGAGATTACAAGCTCTTATTTTAGTAAACAAATATCCCATTTACCCCAAAACTACCCTCGTGCCGCTTGCTCTACTAACATGCCTTCCAACTTTCCACATCGCACCCTTAGCACATACTGGATGTGGGCTTTTTACTAAAGGTCAGCAGTGACCTTCTTTCAGCTCTGACACCTTTTTGTTGACAGTTGACTTATTATTGCTTGTTGATATTTAAGAGTGGCCAGAGAGAGGATGTTTATAGACATGTCATTGTCCTTGCTACCAGAACCCATTCTACATTTGAAGTTTCAAAATTCACACAAAGACTCCCTGCCAGTGGTTTTCACAATTGTAAAAAAAAAAAAAAAAAAAATGACGTAATGCTGCTGGTGGTTGCTGAGGTGTAACGAGGAACATGGTGTTGGAAAATGGAAAAGCACTTAACTGGATGGATTCCCTAGAACTGATTTTTCTGGTTTTGCAATATAACCGCCCTGTGAATCGGATCCGCTTCTAAATGTAATGGGTTCTTACTTAGCCCATGCTACATCCATCCACCAAGTTTCATGAAAAATATGACATCCTTGGCAAAGGTAATAATCAGCATTATAATTAAAGGCATGTGCTCTTGTTTGGATTCAAAATGTGTCCCAATAATTTCAGATTATTTTCTTCCCAAAGACAGCTAGAATGATCCAGATCAGTTCTTCAAATGTAAACAATCAACAACAACAAAAAAAAAATCATACCTGAGATGGACAATAGCCTATTGACCAAAGCCTTCTACATATTACAGTAAACACAAGGCCAACATCAAGCCAGTGTACACACACCCTCCTGCCCATACCAGACACCCAGACTTAGTTATTTAGCCTCTTTATGTAATTTTTTTCAGTCCCTTCATAGTTGTTACCCATCTCTCTGTGGTTTTGTGTCTCATTGTAGTCATTTTGCCTCTCCTACCAGTTGCTTTGTGTCTCTTTGAGTGACATTTTACAGGTCCTGCCACTTTCAAACCCCTGGGCCTGTCAGTAATCCATCCATGAATAAGACAAGTGTTAACAGGAGGAAAATTATTACTATAATGAACTGGCTGTGGTGTTTAACAATATCAGATTGCAATAGTAAATTGTACAGTATGAACTTCGGCTACCCACAGGACACAACGCACATAATCACATGTCAGTGTAATGAACTATGACTTGTCAGACTCAGGTTAAAGGATAAATCTGGTCGATTAATCCACTTCTACTTCTGTTTGAGTAACAGCTGCTTAAAGACTACAGTTTACAGAAGAAAAAGAAGAAATAATAAATAACAACAATAATAATTATTAAAGCTATAGTGCATCGTTG
Source organism: Etheostoma perlongum (assembly GCA_026937815.1). NCBI lineage: Eukaryota > Metazoa > Chordata > Actinopteri > Perciformes > Percidae > Etheostoma > Etheostoma perlongum. The sequence goes on along the minus strand of CM049377.1, from coordinate 24,354,776 downwards.
TTGTCTCCCCCATGAGGAGATTATGTGGCACATCGCAGTTGCTTGTAACCAAGGAGGATTAAAAAAACATGATGGACTCTTCAGAAGAGATAATTGTCTTGTCACCAGATGACACCAACTTCTAATCATAGCCATAATGAGAAATGCAGAGAGAATGTTGTAGAGCTGGAATTAGCTTTGCATCAACTCAGGTGGAAATGGCTTATGGCGTTATATTAACGTCTATTAATATAAAAATGTCACGCACTAAAGATTTACATTAACAATCAAGGCAGTTTGTTGTTAAAAATGTACATCTTCATTAGGAACCAATAGGCTTGGAGCTGAAAGCTACTGACAGGTTGAGAGCTGAGGTGCAATTGATAACAGCTCAAAATATCTGCTGTGAAAAAAAACTATTGTTGGTTTTGGTCTTTTCATGGGATTTGTGGACAATAAAAATATAGAATATTACCCATCTGAGAATGTCAGATGGGCAATATTCTATATATATGAAGCATATTTACTCATATTTTCTATCTGCCAAGGCGTACTCTTTAGAGACAAGCAGTTTCATTGCACTTCCCTTGATGGATGACTATAGGAGAGATTTGATAAATGATACAAGTCCTGATGATTTACTTACAGCAACTCAAATCAAGGCCAATAAATCAAAAAATATTTTCATAACATCTACCAAATAAAAAAGAGCCAGACTACAATTGCAACGTTGATCTCTCAAGTGTTTGCAGTAGAGTTACTTTTTTCCATGACTCAGATATTGGGTCAAAGATCCTTTTGAACATGCTACTTAAACTGTTACATTCATATTATTTAACCTTGAGAAGACCAAAAGCTGTGACGTGACAGAAATACAGAGCATGTTTTGAGCTGATTCAAGCAGGCTTACTATTGACAGAGTATTACTTTCTCCACTATTAATATTGCCACTGTCCCTAGTTTAATGTATCTGCTACATCTATGCTACAACTTCCACACTGCTCATTTCTGGCATAATGATGATCATTCATACTAGTGTAAAATAATCAGTTGTACATTTACTCAACTACTGTACTAGTCAATAGTTATTGAGTAGTTTTACGTAGTTGGAATGGCACTATTACTTAAGTGAAGAATAGGAGTACTTTAACCACCACTGACTATTTGTTTGTGTATTTCGTCCCACTTAGGCTGCTGTCAATCCGTTCCCACTTTCCTCAGTCAAACATCACTTTATTACCTGCGAATGAACCACAATGCTGCTAGGCCTATCACCAGCTCCACTGAAAGACCTTAAAGCCCTCAAGTGCTTATGCAGATTCATATCAACTGTTTAATGGATGCTGGTATAAGGAAAGCGTTTGGCTAAAAAGCCTGATAAAATAGTTCAAAAAAGAGTAAAAGAGGGGAAAATACAATTCATTGGTACATTTTCTGTCTCAATTGAACCAATGCATGGTTTCTTTAGCACAATCAAACAAATAGCCTAATAATCACTGTCATGGCAAACTTAAATAAATAGGATGGACACGTGACGTACATTGACCACAGCAGAATTCAAATAATTAATAGAATATCAACAATTAAGAAGGAAAACTCACTCAGTGATGCATGAAGGAGCAGTGACTAGTCAGATAGAGTCCATCTGAACACAGCTGGAGTCACTTAACCTAATCAGGCGAGTGATGCTGGGAACAAATTGTCTTTTGGACATCTGGGGGCAGCGTTTCCTGGGCAGCGCAGAGGGAGTTCACAGCAAAGCACTGACAGTACACGGTACATCGCCATGTCACTTACTGTTGCGCCTCTGAGCAGGACCTATTGGTTGGATCTCACTGCATGTTCAAAGTCAGTCACAACATACTTTATTTTGGCTCTTAATTTTGTAAAAAAAATCTTTAATTGAAATAATTAGGGGTCCCTTGTATGGGATTGTCAGACATAAAAGTGCAGCAGTAGAATGGCAATATCAAAGTGATGCAATAACAATAAATAACAGAAATTGTCATTTAAATACATATTCATTGTAAGAAGTCTAAGAGTTTTAGGAAAAATATATAATTATTTGGAGTAAAGAATGTGGATAAACAAGATGAAGATTGTATAAACCTGTTTCCTCTTTTGTTAGGTTTTCCATTTTTGCATTCAGTCTTTAGTTTATGTCATGTTGTTTTAATGATTTTATTATTAATCACAATCTAGATTAAATGTTTTAAACTGAAACCTGGTTAGACCATAATAACAGTGCTGCTGTTCTCATTGAGTCAGCTCCCCCTAACTTCAATTGTATGAGATAAGAAAGGAGGTGTAAGTGCCATTTTGTTTAATGACTCATTCCAATATATAAAAATATCTTATAAAAATCTTCAGTTAAGGTCCTCAAAATAAATATCTACAGGCCACCTAAATACTGTGTAAACCTTACTTACCTCAATTATAACTTTAATATATAACTTTCCTAGTGGTACTACAGCACTTACTGTTAAAAAAAAAGTTTGGAGATGCTACCTTATTTAATCATTAAATTAATAGATATTTTTGTGTTGTGTTGTAATTTGTAGACGGTCCCTAAGCACCGCTGGCTGCTAATAGAGACAATCCTATTTCGCCAGGTTGGAGGACGGCTTGTTTTGATGAAAACTAGTTTGTAGCTCATTTTTAACCTTACTACGTTAGGAAAGATCAAAGTCATTTGGGATTTAATGTAATTTCGCTATAGAGTAATTGATCCCAAGTCTATCTTTCTAACTTTGCTCACGTTTATAAAACCTAGAACACGGATTATGAATCGGTGCGTACAGTTTACTAAACCAAGGGAACAGATTTGTTAATTGTTTTTAGGTAAAGCACTTTGAATTGCCTTGTTGCTAAATGTGCTGTACAAATGAAGTTGCCTTTCCTTTACTGCTTTTCATGCATTTATATCTATTTATGCATCATCTGCTTTTTTAAAAAGTGACGGAGAGACTGGAAGGCTGGATTAAAATGACCTGTTGGCCTTATTTGACCTGCCCACACATTTCTCTTCCTGTATGTGCACTGTGCACTTGTGTACCATGTTGCCATAGTCATCAAATACTATGCACGGGTGTACTGCCACCAAGCAATACACTATGTCCTATGGTTGGAGTACTACACTGCCTCAGGATTGCTGTTTCATTTTTGTTCTTTTTTGGCAATGTGCACAATGGAATAATAAAAGTAGTACAGGTAGATGCTGACAAGATAGGGTCTTAAGATAACATTGCAAGAGCCAACAAACTGCCTTTATCCTATCAGTTTATACTGAGCTTTAGTGGTGCATATCACACAAATTTGAAATTAATTAAATTACCACCTAAACCCATGAGGGTCTGAGGCCCTGAGGCAGATCCCCACTTTGTCAGTCAGTAATTCAGCCTTAGGAATATCAAAAATATTGCTTTAATGGATAGGTTGACTTTTTGTCAAGTATATGTCTTCAAAAAATACTCACATGGCCGTATACACATTGAAGCAGCTTTTGCACTCTGCAATCTTTTCTTCTGTCATCGCAGAAACCAATTCTAATTCATTCATTAGTCAAAACTATAGATTATGAAGATATTGCAATCTGATTTAGCAAAATCAAGTTCATATAATATTTATTGGAAAACATAATAAGCCGCGTCTGATCCATGATCCAATAATAATAATAATAACAATAATAATAATAATAATAATCCAATCCTTTATGTTCATGGTGGGAAAGAGAGGTGAGTGTGGGTTTGATAACAGGTGTTTTTTATTATGTGTCATCATTTTCCAAGAGTCACTTTGCTTGTATGCAATTATGCATAAAATAGACTCAGTGTAAATATTACCATAAAAGTTGGCAGTGAAGGTCAGTGTGCAGGAAAATGATAATCTCAAACCAAACAGATATATTGCATGAGTTGATTTCAAAAGTGGCATCTTTGTTGTGGAAATACTGTGATAACCTTTTGGAAACCTAGTGTGCACTTTGTAACCTGCTTTAACTCATCTTATTTTTTGAGGATAAATGACTTGGCAAGAATGCCAAAGATTATTTGAAGAGGAACGTGACCGTATTGCGGTTATGGGCCATAAAGATAAGTTCTGGTTTACCGTAAACTGTAAAGTAGAACCTCATAAACAGGTAAACCAATATTTCCTGTGTACAACTGCTTTGTTTTGAAGTCCTTTTGAACCTCAACAGTCAGAATTTAATATCACCTTTGTTTACCTTTGAAATATGTGATCCATCCAAAATCTATTACAGTCTAATTTGTTTATAGTACAATTTATTGGCATTGTGAAGTATTGGAGTCTACATCTAACTTAGAGGGACTCAAATATAAACTGATAAGAGACTACACATATAATTGTGCACAAATTACAGCATATACAGTATTTGTAGCGCTAAGCTCCTATTTTAGTAAACAAATATCCCATTTACCCCAAAACTACCCTCGTGCCGCTTGCTCTACTAACATGCCTTCCAACTTTCCACATCTCACCCTTAGCACATACTGGATGTGGGCTTTTTACTAAAGGTCAGCAGTGACCTTCTTTCAGCTCTGACAAGTTCATGTTGACAGTTGACTTATTTTTGCTTGTTGATATTCAAGAGAGGAAAGAGAGAGGATGTTTATAGACATGTCATTATCCTTGCTACCAGAACCCATTCTTACATTTGAAGTTTCAAAATTCACATAAAGTCTCCCTGCCAGTGACTTTCACATTGGAAAAGAAAAAACTTAATGCTGCTGATGGTTGCTGAGGTGTAAAGAAGCACATGGTTTCCTTGTCACCTTGTCTTTCTTGGCCCATACTACATCCTTCCACCAAGTTTCATGAAAAGTATGACCTCCTTGGCAATATAAAGTCATGTGCACTTGTTTGGATTCAAATGTGTCCTGATCATTTCAGTTTATTGTCTTCTCACAGACAGCTAGAATGATCCTGATCAGTTATTGAAAATGCGATCAATCAAACGAAAATCATACCTGGGATAGACAATAGCCTTCTACATATTATAGTAAACACAAGACCAACATCATCATGCCAGTGTACACACCTCTCATGCTCATTCCTACCAGCTGCTGTAACATTGTATGTTTTATTCTAAAAAAAAAAAAATGCAACAAAGGTTTTTGTCCTTGAAAGATATAATTTAGTAACTGTCGGGCAGAGTGGCATACAGTCAACAATGTGTCGTTTTATAGCCTACCTGAACACACTTCTTCCCAACCCTCCTTCCCACAAGATAACTTACTGTAGTGCATTACTTTCCCCCATCCAGTCACTAAATCATTGACATGTTAATTATAAAGCCAAGATGATGCATTCCAGGAAGGGAAATGAAACATTTTTTGATCGTAAACCTTCTCCTTCCTCAAAGCACTCCCAACTCAATGACCAATAAATTACTTTGCTGATATGATACAGCAGTATTTGTGACTCAGTTAGGCAGCTGTTAACACAGAGACATACTATTGCTAGTGGCCCGGAGCCATTACTCAGTAACATAAAACGAGTAGTCAAATTTAACAGTCTTCAAGATTAGCTTAATGAGCAAGTAACTTCTTCCTGGTAGATGTACATTTGTTATTTTATCATTTATTTCCTGAATTAAATATTGAATTAATGTTTATAAAAGTCTTTGAAAGGCAGATTAGAAGAAAATGTTCTTTTCTGCTTAATAGTGATCTCATCATGTAAGATCAAACATGACATACTTTAGCATACTGGGCAAGCGCCCAGGCAAAATATTGGTTTCAATACAAATACTATAATAATACAAAGTTACTACTCTAGATTCACACTCTGTGCACCAGTCTAGCTGGTGCTGATGTGTCAAGCTGACCAGCAACACTGTAAGGGAGTGAAACAACAGGCTATTCACAGAAAGTGGGAAAACAGCCCTGTATCGCAACCTGTTACCTTATCCCTCACTACATTCAAATTAATCTTTTATATGTATTGTGTAGCCTATGAACACTTGCTGATGCAAAAGCTGTGTAGTCTTTTGTGTTTAAGGTCCACTGCAGAGGTAAAACACCACACCGGCTGTCTCAACATATGCACACTGTAGAGTTTTAGACATAAGATATTGATGACAAAAAAGTAAATGTAGCTGTCAGTTAAAGGATTTATTACCCTCTATATTTGGCTGGAGGTGAGGGGTATTTGCATTTTGTGTGTGTGTGTGTGTGAGGGCAGGAAGAAAGAAAAGATATCAACATAGAAAGAGACAGGGGGTGATGAGTGGGTAAGAATGTGTATTACTCTGCTTGAGGCTTCTTCCTTTCCCCACCTCCAGACACCACCTCAAGGCCGAGGTACTGTCTCAACATTATTTGCATAAGGTGCTAAAAGGGGTGATGGGCAGGTAATACTGGCAAGCGGACACAGAAAGGAGGACCCAGTGCTGATACAGGAAGCTATCACAAACACAGCCTTTGAGTACACACCCACTTACACACACATACAAACACACCTGTGACTCGAGCAGTACAGAGAAGGACCTTGGTCTGAGCAGAGACACAATTAAAACCACAAACTTCCTGCAGGCATCCCAGAAGTCAGTTGACTTTGACTCGAGAAAAATGCATTTTGGAGTGGAAAGAGAGTAAGCTGAGCCCAGAGAGATAGAGAGTATCATATGACATCTTCTTCAGTTAACAGGTAAACTGAACCTTTGCTCTAAAGGCTGGCTTTGTGCTTTTTGTACCAGTTTGTGGCTTCATGTTGTTGTAATACGCTACTTTAAAAACCTTTTCACTGCAACTAACGTTTTCATTCAAGCTGTTACTTTTAAAGTAAAGACCATACATTACCTGACTTTTTTTAAGAATTGAAGAGATTTTCCTAAAACCAAATACCAATGAAACTGAACTCCACACTGTTGGATTCATCTGTAATAAATTAGGTATTTACTTTACCTCATTTCCTTCACTGTATTTAGTTGCAGGGAAATGTGACAATGCAGGTGGATCTATCGTGAGGTGTTTAACCATTTTTTTTAACAGTTTATCATTCTCATGTCTCACTTATTATTTGTTAATTTATTCATCATTCCCTATTCCAGAGCTGTTCATGCTGTAATATAATAACATAATACTATTTATCCCAACATCCTTTGCACATTTAATTATTTTGTATTGCACTCTTCATTGCACTCATTGCACTATTGCTTCTATATTGTTTCTGTTTAGAGTATGTGTATATTAGTGTGTATATATTGTTTGGTTGTTTGGTACGTGTAAGTGCATTGTGAGCAACGATGTTCCAAAGAACGTATGTGTCCTCATACGTGGCAAATAAAGCTGATTCTGATTCTGATTCTGATTCTGAACAGGACTCCAATCGTGAATCCGTAAATTAAGTTAGGATTCCCAAGTGTCTGTGTGCCGTTTGCTGCATTGTCTGTTTACATGTGCTTATCAGCACATGCTCAGGTCTGTTTCGCTTCAGTTAGCCTCACGTTCAGTTAAACTGTCCGCAGCGGTCCTTCCTCCCCCCCCATTTCAAACGGAAGGGAGATCAAGTTTCATTTAGCTTTCAAACTGAGAACAGGTAGGGCAGCTTTGTGGATGACAGTTGAGCTAAAGATACACACAGCTGGGCCTGACAAAATGGGGGCTGAAAAAAGAAAACTACATGAAGCTTGCAAAGCACGCTTCAGTTTAAATTAGGTCTCATGACCAACAAGCAGTGATTTGAATACTAATAGGTCAGTAGGACAGGTGAGAAAAACGTGCCACTGATGGTGATGAGTGACCATAAATTAAAGCACAAAGCACAATAAAGAAACCTCTACCATGTTTGAAGTTGGTATTCAAACATGGTAGAGGTTTGAATACCAACCTGTCTGTCTTGGAAATTGCTGGATCAAGACCAGACTTCACAATAAACCACATTAAATAAGAGGAGGTGGGGTTTGTTAGACCTGAGACTACAAGATCGAATTTAGTGTTGTTGCTTTTATTTTTACACTGTAAAACAAAGGTCAAACCAAGATGCTGTAAATATATATACATCTTTTTGGTGTCTTTATTAAAAACTACGTTGTATCTGGTGAGTGTTTGAGCCAGGAGTTCTGTTATGGATGATGATTAATGATGTTTGAGAAATCATTAAGAGTACAACAAAGTACAGAAGGAGGCCGCCAATAAAAACGCTTTCCCCTTATTGGCTTTTGGACTTTTTTATGTGAGACTGTGTTGTTTAATGCTCAGTTGGTTGCTATTTTCTTAGTGCTCGTTCTACAGTTAACATTGCCTGGGGCTTTGAGAAACTGCCTCTCCTTTTCACCTTGAGCTTGAGCTCTATAACCCGTGAATGATGTGAAACATAACTACTGATTAACCCAATACCTTAATGGGTTGGAATGAACTCTGTCAATACTATAATAAAAGGCAAATACTCTAAAAATATAATGATATAGCTAAAGAGAGCCAAAGGCAATGTTAACTGTGCTCAACTGTGGTTCATTCTTGTCTGTTTGAATACTTTATTTGAAAAACAAATTACCATCTAGTGCTCAACTAAAGTGAAAAACCAAAGTAGTACATTTAAATTGTACCGGTTATAGGAGGCAACTGACACAAATTGTCAGAGCATTGCTTCCATTTGTCAAGTCATTTCTTGAAGCAGCCTCATTTGGCAATGAGAAGCAACTGTGTTTATATATATATATATATATATATATATATATATATATTTTTAACTCAAAGGACTTCCTTGAGTTTTTCAGTTAGATGCGCTCTCACTGGATGCAGGTATTTTTTTCTCAGTGGTTGGTGAGGTGGGGCTAAAATAAATATTCCATGGTTGTGAGTTAAATTTTAATCTGGAAACACTTACAGAAGGCTCTAGCAAATGACCACACCCAATAACAGAATTTCAGTTTGAGCAATAGGGAAATTTAGTCTTGATCAGTGATAAGGGGAGGCTTTAAACTGATAAGACAGGTGTAATTATACAGAAGCATCTGTCGTCATCCTACTAAAGCATGACTGAATTCAGTAGAAAAAAAGAGAGAGAGTTGTCTAAGCAGGAATTTCAAGGGTAGATGGAGTGATTAGACGGAGAACAATCAGGGACTTTGTGTACTGTAGATGGGGGTGCTGGGCCAGGACCAGTCCAGAGGGCACAGAGAGGAGAACACCTGTGCTCTGACTATCCATCATCCTGAACACACAAACTTTCCTTGAAATTGTGTTCAGTGTCACATAAACTTTAACAGAAGCCACATTTCTGCACTTAAATCAACACCTGTAGTTTAATATTAGATGAGAGTTTGGGATCTTTTGATGTCATATTTTCACATTTGGCACAGTATAAGATAACAGAAATTCCAAACCACAGACAAATAACATTATTTATAATGGTGATGTGACCTTCATAAATATCCAGTTGGCTAAAAGAACAATAGTTAATTTTGCACTTAGTACTACGGAGTCAAACATCATGTATTGTACATTTGATATGTGCATTTTGTTACATTTGGATACACTATGAATATGTCAATAGACCTTTGTATTTTCAATTGTTGTGTTCACAAAGAACAAGCTATGGAAAAAAATAATAAACAACTGAAAATTGAAATATGCTAAAGTTGATTAAAAAGAGGAATAAAAAAATCATCTTTTGGGAATTGATCATAATGCCTTAATTTTAAAAAAAAAATAGGAAAATCCAACCTTTTAAGGACACCAATTTTCTTTCAGCTTCATGCCTGGTTGGATTTGCATTGAGAGATGATGTTATGGAAAGTTCCCATGCCTATCTCTATGTATGGTGAAGGTTATGTGATGATGTGGGGTTATTTTAATTGCAAAGGCCAAATGAACTTAATAACGGTGCCTTGTTCAAGAGCACCTGGCAGCAGCCAGGAGGTGAACTGGCATCTCTCCAGCTAATCCACATTCTGTACTTTGGTCCGTAATGGGACTTGAACCAGCGACCGTCTGGTTCCCAACCCAACTCTGTTGAGGTATTGTAGGTCAGACAATGCAAGACTAGGGCTAAGGGAACATAGACATGCTCCTAAGCAACGTCAATAGCTTAAAATAGCAAGCAAGATAGCACATGGGCTATACTCTTTTAGTGTAAATTTGAAAAATTTCGCTGGTTAGATAACCTCAATGTAGTGTGTTCACACTTACATTTGTATAGAACTATTCAAAAGGTTAAAGCTCCTCTTTTTTGGTCAGTAGATATTTATAATTTTTTATAATTAATGTTGGAATAAAAGGGTCTCAAATATGACTTGTCTAGGTTTTTCTTGTTCAGGGTCTGTATCCTGATTAAAATGTCATCATGATTTGAAAATCTTTTGTGTTCTCTAAATACCGGGAGTGAAATATAAACAATAACACTGGGCATATGCAGGACATCCATGCTGCCAACACTAGATATAGTGTGGACATTGTCCTTTTTAATTCCTGTTTTGGCATGTCACTGTTTGTGGTTGTTGCTGCTGCTGCTTTAGTAAATGCACAATATCACTGAACCCATTTTGCATCACACCTGTGATTGAATTACTCATTGAAACCAAAATACGGTCAGCTTTGCAATATTAAGTGTGATCTACATGAGGGTAAAATAGTTCAAAGTTCAACATTTAACTGGGCTGCATAAAATGTGCACTGACAGACTGAAATCCTGTGTTGGGATTATGGTTCTTGACTGTAAAAATGGTTTGTACGTTCATGATTTTCACAATAGGCCTGCATGCAGTAAGATACCAAATAAGAAAACTAATTTGTACTTGTCATCTGTTCTCTTTAAGATAATTCAGAAGTTAAGGACGGACCAAGAGGAGGAAAGGAAAGGGCAGACAAGTCCTTAGGAGATTCGACAAAGGAGAGGGTAGGCTTATATTTCCGAAGATGGAACAGTCTCCACAGTTTTGGCACATGCAGGTCGCTCCCCAGGACACTGCTGAAGAGCTAAAAAAGAAGGTGTCAGTCGTGGGCCAGCCTGAGTGCTCCATCTGCTACAACACCTACGACAATGTCTTCAAAACCCCCAAGCTGCTGGAGTGCACCCACACCTTCTGCCTGGAGTGCCTCTCCCGCCTCATGGCAGTCTCGGTAGCTGACCAGGACACTGACGGCAGCAGCACTCGCCTCTCTTGTCCCTTCTGCCGTCACCCCACCACGCTGCCTGAAGAGGGACCCCCGGCCCTAACAACCAGCCGTGAGGTCCTCTGTAAGCTGCCCAAGCACCAGCAGCAGGAGCAGCCAGTGTGGCTGGAGGGAGAGAAGCTGTGCTACAAAAGTCTCAAGCATGACACCGGTGCAGGGGCCCGTGATAGTTCCACAGCCTTCTGCGTCTGCATTGACATTGGGGCCAGCAAGACAGTGGATGCTCGGATCCAGACGCAGCCCCAGACTTTTGCCCTAATGGGCCGGCTGGCAGACTGGAAGAGGGTAGTGCTTTTTATCATGCTCATACTGCTGCTTCTTGTAATTGTGTTGTGGCCATTGCAGTGTATGTTCAGCACTGGGAACATGCGCTGTGCAAGTGAGAAATCCACCAACCCCACTGCCACAACACCAGCTACCACTACTTTTAGCCAGTTCCCAGCCTACATGGCCGGCCAGAGATAACTTATGGAATGGACTTCACTGTTACTGTACATAATATTGTATATAGCACATTTGAAATCAAAATTGTCAACTGTCAACACCTCTGTCTGACTTTTGTGCTCCCTGCATAAAACACAGTCTGCACCATTTTTACTGGAATTGTGTGTTATTGTGTCATATGCCATCAAACTCAGGTAAATTAGAATCACTTTTTTTATTTATATATAGTGGCTTTAACTTCTCAAAGCTATCCTTCTTAACCATAGTTAGCCATTAACTGCCCTGGAGTGGTGGGACATAAACTCTGACAGGCACCTTCCCTCAAATCATGGTCAGTGTCACAGAACATTCACAGAATCCACGTTCTGCCCTTTAAATCAACACCTGTAGTTTGAAATTAGATTAGAGTTTTTAGGGTAACTGGTTTGATGGGATTTGTCATATTCTGACAATTGGCAGATAATCAGTAGAGATGGTCAGATACCATTTCTTCCCAATACCGATTCTGATACTTGAACTTGTGTATTGGCTGATACCAAGTACTGATCCGATACCAGTGCATCATGTATTTTATTATGTTTTAACAGCTGTATACCACTATCCCTGTATGGAGGTGATATGATTTCTATCTTTGTTGTCGGTCTAGCTCAGATTAAACCGTCAAACAATGAATGCAACAGAACTTTTTTTTATTATCCAGTTTGACAGTCAGTTATAATGGAAAAGAACATAAATAAACTACTTTGACATAGATTTCTTTAGGGCTTTATTAAGTGGTATCAGATTGGTGCATGAACTCCGGTACTTCACGATACCGATACCAGCTTTTTAGGTGGTATGGGAGGCGATACCGGTATCGGTATCAGTACATCTCTAATAATCCGATAACAGAGAACATTTGGATTTGTCAACATTTAGCATTGACGTGTATCTAAGGCAAACAGTGCCATTTAAAATGCTTCTGTTAACTAAAAGAATACACAAGAAGAAAGTTGTATGTACTTTTGTACTACAAACTCAAACTTTATATATTGTACATTTGATTTGTATGTTTTGATAGATCTTTGTTTACAGAACTTCAATAAAAAAGTGAGGTAAGATAATGTTCTTGAGAAATAAGAAAACATTTGTGTATGACAGCCTCATTATTTAGATTGATGTAATTTGATTGTAATTTGTTCCGTTCATGTGTTTTTTTCTTAAAAACTTAATCTATAGCAGTTAACAGCATCAGTTAGTGGTTTAATCTGTGTGAACAGCGGGTGTAGGTAATTCCCATCAAACAACGCACAGCTTCCGACGTGCTTGAATGCAAATAAAAAAGGCTTAGTTTCGGGGTCAAGTTGCAAAATAGTCAAGCCCTTTACTGACCGCTTGTTGTCATTTCCTCCCTATCTGAACCTTAAGCCCATGACTATAAAAACAAAGCCCTCCTTTACCTTGAAAGGAAATTGCCTTTATTTATTCCTGGATTAGTCAGATAAAGAGCAGTCAGGCTGTGGGATTTTCCAAGTAGCTCACTTGTGACACATGGTTAAATTCTAACATCATTTAGGAGCAGCCACAATAAAAGTGCTACTTCCTGAAGCACCCTGTGAATGGCCAGTAAACATGGTTAATCAGAAATGGGAAAGTATTAAGGATAAAAAAGAAGACAAAAATAAATATTGCAGATAAAAGAATGACTAAAAGTTCCTTGAAAGTGGGCCTCATTTTGCTCTATGGCATTTAAACCACACATTTACACACTTGGCTATCAATTTCCCCCCTCTTTTCATTTCTTCGTGAGTTATACAGTCACTGGTTATAACGCACAATTTCTACAGGCCACTTCAACCATGAAATAATCTGTCATTACCGATTAAATTGGCGTTTTTCTGGAATGCGCTTCCTTCTTTGCTTTTCATTCATTCAGCAATATTCTCGGTGATCATGCAGTTTATGCAATAGAGCACTTCTCCAACTGAAGAGACAACTAGAGAGGACAAGATGGAGAGCCACAGCAGGGTTTAAAACAAACAGCTTCATAACACACTGTCCTTTGTCCTCTGCTCCACCACAGGGCCGCACGCATGCTTCATACACTAATATTTCTCTAACTTTGGAGAGCAGGAACCTTTCCCAAAAATGTATTCCTCCTCTCCGTCCCCCAGTAGAAACAAAACTGATCCAGATTAAAAAGCGAACACAACAGAAACCAGCAAAATCCAAATGTAATTTAACATAGTGCCAACGTAGATTTTTATTAAACTCTATGATAATAAACCATTTTTGTGACATTTCTGGCTGTTCATTGCATCAGCAGTTGTATTCTATACAGCAAGAAGGCGTCTGGGCAGAGCCAGTGCAAGAAGAGGAAAAAAAAGAAAGAGCCTCCACTAAACAACATGGGAGCACTCAGAATATCACTACTCACTGCAGGCATACTGCGACCAATGGAGGAACAAGAATCAAAAATTGACATCAACATCAAGTTCAAGTAAATGTAAGAGGACAAGCAAAAAGAAACTACCGTGTTACATACCTCCATGTATACTGGTTCAACTCAAAATTTACTTATCAATGGTAAAATTACACCAATAATAGTAATAATTCAGACACAATATAAAATGCAAGACAAATGGACAAAACAATCAATTTGAAATGCAATTTGAAATGAAACAAGAAAAAAGAAACAACACTGACAAGTCTAGTGCACTACCAAAAATCCTGCCACAGCCAATGGACATTCACACACAACCAAAGATTCAGCAGTTTCACACTTTCAAGTATTGATGTTTCACCATATCATACAATAAATTTGACCCATAGAGTCAAAGTGAAATACAATAAAAATCTAAAATTATCCACAGCGCAAGATAGTTCAGAAACAAAACGACCAAGGTCATTTGTCGTTCATCGGACAAAGATCACAGATCAGACGGGAAAAGGACAAAAGGAAAAACTAGAATCCAAACATCTTCATTGTCCAAATTCAAGTGGTGCAGCATATTTCTAGACAGACATAGGCCTTCACCGACACAGGGCATCAATGCCACATATTTCATAAAACATAGCTTTTATTCACAAAAGGAATTAACCATTAAAATACATGGGCAACCATTTATACTGGGAAAACTTTTCATGCTGACAGACAAGTGACTGAAATCACTGGACAAAAAAAAGCTTCAACTGAGACCTTAATAAATGAAAGAACTGGGTTGTCACACAGGATGATATGGCTGCTGCAGGGTCAAATTACAGTGCAATGACTGAGTACTGTTACTCCAGCACATTTTGATTACACTTAGCTGTATTTTAAAATCACGTTTCTAAAGAATCACGAGTTGCAGCAGCCAAAACTGGCCGATTTATGAAGAAGATTTATTTGTGAATGTCCTTGACCTGGTTACTCAAACATTTCTGTTGGTGGAGAAAGAGGAATGGTCTGAGCACAAACACCACCAACAGGTGCTGTTCATTCATTTGATGCTTTGAATTAAAATAAAAAGGTAGACTGAACACACATGATCATGACATCTTCCTACTGTGAGAGTTTAAGGATTTCTGGGTTCATTACATTTTAAACAAGCTAGCTCAGATTTCACAAATGCATGTGCACTTGTATTTGAGTAGGATATTTTGGTGCTGATTCGGGAGGCTAAAAATAGCTCCACGACACCACCGTCTTTGTTATCACATCAATGACGTTGGCTTACACGCCCGCTACTATCATCAAGCCTGGATTATGGCCATCTTCTAAATTACTTTTTGGAGACAAATCTATTCTTCAATCTCAGGCAGATGGCCATCTGGCCCACTGTAATCGCCCCCATTCTCTTGTCTCCTTGGGACGATCTCCTCTGACAGATGTTGAACTGCATCAGACCTGCTGATTAACAAGGACAGCCAGTCAAACGCAGCTGAGAGACGGCGGTCAGCCGAGCTCACTCCAAACACCCATTCAGGAATCCCCTCCCCCTGTTTCCTGTCAAATGTGGATTTGGAACTAATATTACAATTTATTGGTAAATCAAACTTAGTGCTGGGGACGCTGCTTAGACATTTGTGCTTGAACATGATCTCTCCCATCCAAATGCTCCTTTACAAATTTGTGTGTGTATATATAGATATAAATACACACATATATAAATAAATCAACATCTCATATGTTACACAGTATCAGCAAAAACACCAAGAAATAATTAAAACAAGCTGATTAAATGGACAGACAAAAAACCAGCCAGAGGCCATGTTCAGATGACAGACAGGACTGATGTGTCCCAGTGGCCTCCAGTCCTATTAAAGTATAGAAGAGCTGATTTGCAGGAGTTACATACTGTAAAACTCATTAACAACAAAACATTGAGAATTAGTCACATCTTCAACAACAAAAAAAAAGTCCACTTTCACACTTGAAATTATTGTGTCAATTTTTTCATAGAGCTGGCTTGCCTTCCCTGTACCTCAGGGTCCTGTAGCAGGTTACGTATCTGTCCTTGTTATCACTCAGCACCCACATTAATAACCAACACAGCTGGAGAGACACAATGCCAAAAAACAGTCTAAGGTCGAGTTTAAATGAAGTCAGCAAAGACAGAGAAAGAGGGAAAGTGAACAGACTGATTTCTGTCAAAGTGCAGACAAACAGCTTAGATTTGACCTATTCTTGGTTCCCGTACAGTTCTGTTCAGTTCAGGCCGCAGCAGACTCCATAGACTCCATGTTTATTATCCGTCAGACCTAGGGAAACAGGATGTTTCTCATGTCAACTTGGATTTCCAGGATTTGGAAATTGTAACAGTAAAGAAGTAACAGCAGGTTTGGGGAGGCTAGATTACAGACACATCCTGTGACAAGGCACTCGCGCTGGTTAAGAGAGGAAGAGGCTAGAGCAATGGGTGGGGGAGGGAAAGGGGGGACAAGGGACTTGAGCGAGAGCACTATGCTGTAGAGTCATTGTCTCTATGGTTTGACTCCCAGAGAGGCCAAGCAGGACGGCAGCAGGAGAGAGGGGTCAGCTCGCCACCTTCAGACCAGGCAGGGTCCACTGATGTGTGGTGCAGTCAGAGCAACACACTCCCTCCTGCCCTAAGGGACTTTTAGGAGCTGATGAAGAGTCACCTCCGCTGAAACTGAAGCAAACACCAAACGACAGGCAGACAGGTGGAGTTAATGGCTGGTGTCACTTTGAATCACAAACACTCTACCTGAACTCTCAATTTGGAGTTAAAAGCAGCATTTACTCAGCATACACCACACCTGCCAGGTTAAGAGTGTGTCCATGTGTTTGGATTTTAGTTCAATATTTTAAAGTGCTTTCAATCAACAAGCTTTTATTGCCTTCATAATACTTTTGCATCTGAGGTTAAAAACAAAACAGTGATACTAGATTTTTTAGGCAGACATTTGATTTCATTTGTAATTCCTGGACTGGATTTTTAAGTTACTTACCATCCGTTGTTGTACCGTATAAACTAATACTGATGTGTCTGCAATAAGCTAATATTGGTGCAGACGATGTATCTGTTAGGTCTTACTACAAAAGCAGATCTCTGAGAGACCTAACAGGTCAAATGGTCAATGTTGAGTAACTTTTCCTTAACAAACAGCAGTAACAATTCTCACATATATTATGGCCATTTATGACTACAAATACAAACAAGGCAACCAAGCGAAAAACACTACTCTAAAAAAAACACATAAAACATACAGAATTATGTGCCAACTTACACATTTAAAAAGGCCCCAAAGAAAAAGCCTATAATTTGTGCTAAAATGTGCGTATCTTAAAACAAAGAATTGCTTATAAAATAGCAATATGTATTTTATATACATTCACTAGTGATCCAAACAGCAGGTACATGTCTAATGCTGACGACCTCAAACCAAGCCAAGACTCACTCTCTTCTACACTGCTGGGTTCCCTGTCTGCTTTATTAATCACTATTAGAGAGAAAATAATGAGCCTGTGAGAATTAAGTCTGATTATGAATTAAATTCAATAAATTGACTTTTTTGTTGTTTTAAGGGGAGCTCATCTTTTCTTTTAAGGGAGCTCAGACGCTCCTGGCCAATCTATGATCTGAACCATAAAAAAGAGAGCATCTCTTACTAAATGAATTTGACTCACTGGAAGAAACTGAACTCTCTGTCTTGAATCAGGGTAAAAGATTGAACAGCACCTTTGAGTTCTGATTTTAGTGGGAAATGCAGTCAAGCCTGAAGGTAAGAAGGCCTTGTGGACTTTTCTTGCAAACAAACAAAAGCTTTGTTTTCAGTGTTCCTCACCTAACACATTTTGTGCATGTTTGGGGTATAACAATTGTGTCCAGCGCCTTATAAATATTTACAAAGTCATTTTTTTTTTTTTTTAAAAAGTATTCAAGATCCAGGATTGTTTATATCCATATTAACTAGCTTGCTTGCTTGTCATTGTCTTCTTCTTCCTCTTCTTCTTCTTCGCTGGTGCATTGCAGCATACTGTATCTTGGAGTGTTACTGCCACCAGTTGATCAGTGGAATAGTGTCGCACCATGGGTTGTGTGTTTTGCGTGCACGTGGTAAACAAAATGGGGACCCACTCGTCGAAAAACAGCTCCATAGCAATACTAGATGTCTAAAACTCCACAGGAAACCTTTAAGTTAGAGTTAAATTATGGCTCTATTTTTCCAACTAACGCTTAATCCAAACTATAATTAAATTACATAGATATTGTATTCTTATTTTTTTTTTGCTCTTTTCAAATGTTTTATGTTCAACTGTACGGTGTCCTTGAGTGCCGAGAAAGGCACCTTATTATTATTGCATTATTATTACTGCATTGGGGTCGCGAAAGTTTTGGTTGATTAGACTTTTTTATATCCCCCCCCCTGCAATTTTCAATCAGAGTGGCATGGCCACCCTACTCACGGTGCCTCGCACATGTTTAAAATAAAAACATGGATATATGAACCTGTGTATTATTTGAGTATCTTAGTATTGAATGCACAATAACAAGGTACATTTACACATGGCACTATAGGACCAGTTTGATATAACACAATTTTATACAATATATATGGAGCGGGGACCCCCTAATTATTTAGGGGGTCCCCGCTCCATCTCGCCATCAGTTTGGGGGTCCTTGGCCTGGAAAACGTTGAAGACCCCTGCTCTAGCAGGTAGGATGATGCTCTGACGGGTTTGTTCACTTTTGCAGGAAATATATACCAAAACCAGTGCCAGAAAAGAGGCTGAATGTATTTTGCCACAAGCAGCACACAGCAAAAAGCAAACTAAAAAATGAAATTAATAAAGTACTCACAGGGAGGCAGGTAGACAGATGTTCAGGTCAACAGCAATGGTTTTACCTCCTGGTGTTACTGCTAAATGACATCTGAGGGCTTTTAAAGTTTATGTTCTCGTACACACTAGACGAATCATCATTTGTCATCCTGCAATAACAAACAGCAAAAGAACAACTTTAACCCATTTCCTGCTTAATGTTCTGTGATCGCATGTTTAATAATCACATCAATTTCCACTTTACCATCATGGTATGTGTTACACTTACACAGAAGAAGAGCGCGAGGATGTCATGCTGGGTTTGGACCTCGAGTTGGTCATCTGGGGATATTTGATATTGGAATATTCCCTCTCCTTTAACTTATTCCTCTGCAAAGTGACAACACAAGAGGCAAATTCAGTTTACGGGACAATACTCACTGTCACTACCCAATGTAAGTCGAGTGCAGATTTGAGTTGTGCATGCTTAGATTTAAACGGTTTACAGCATAACATGTCATACTGAAATTTGTGAAATCCATAAAATAATAAACTTTTCTCATTACAAACAATAACAGAAAAAAAAACGTTTTAGCTAACTATGACTATGTTTAATTGCCAATGTTACATCAAAATGCCATTCAAGTGACAGCTTTTGCAGTTTTTGATTGCTCGCTTGTAGCTAAGCTAGCAGTAATTTCAAAAACATTACCTCAAAACTCCATTCAACTGACCTTTGTTGTGTTTGATGCTAACTTGTAGCCAGCAGTGAACGAACTTCGTTAAGTAGGTCCATTTTTACATTTACATTCCATTTTTACTGTATTGACATTACAGATGTCTCTCGTTAGCATCTTGTAGGCTACTTGTCGCAAAGTGACGCATGCGCAACTCACATCTTCGCTTGTTGCAAAGTGACGCATATACGACTCAAATCTGCACTCGACTTACATCGGGTTGTGACACAAACTCTCCTGTATCTGCAATATAAGACCTTAAAAGACATTATATAGTCCCAGGTGGCATCTACATTTAGCATTGGAGCAGCACTTTGGAAACCTGCTGACACATAACACACAGTACTGGCATCCCGGCCGTGTCAACTAAAACACATCTTACATAAATATTATGCCTATATTAGGCCTTCATTACTGCGTCAAAAAGTGTTTTTTTATGTATTTTCATTTTTTTTGGAAGCCATTGGAATGTTGTAGAGTACCTGCTCCTCCTCCAGTCTCTTCTGAGCTGTGTCTATGTACTGCTGCACAGCCATATAGATGAACTTATACTGGGCCTCTGTCTGTACCATGCCTGATCTCTGCTGCCGTACCCTCTGGATGGTCTTTGGGATGTCGATGTCACAATCTAGACCTAAAACATGCACATGTACACACATCCAGAAATGAGCTGAGAAGAGCATGAGATGCAGTATATAAAAATTCCAGTTTGTCAGATTCATATTTGAGTCTCCCACCTTGGCGGTTAATAATGTCGATTAGGATGTCAACGACGATTATTGTGCCTGTCCTGCCGATGCCTGCACTGCAGGGGACAACAGGGTGAAAAGTCAAACCATGTGTAGTTACAACACTTAAAGGAAATAAGCGGCAATGTTAAGGTGGAAAATAGATGTTCTTACTTATAAGAGCATGTTTGATTTCATCCAGACTGTTATAAAAAGTGTTACATAAGCATTAAGAGTTTTCTCAACCCATCCATGACATTGGAAGTGACACATGAAAGTCTAAGGTTATGAATTATAGGTTTTCACTTGCCAACAGCAATAAACTTGAATATGTTGTTGTGTCTCACATAAAATGCCAAGAGACAACTCAGCTCAACTCAGTGTTATTTTCCCTACAATAACAACATAATGTATGCTTTTATTTTTTCCGCTAACTATGTTAGCACAGGCCTGAATATAATGTAAACATGCTCAGGACTTATGTTAGAGTGAGTACAGTTAGGTGTTTGGTGCCTGCTCAAGAGCCCAGGAGGTGAACTGGCACCTCACCAGCTATCAGTCCAAACCCCATACTTCAGTCTGTACCCAACACCCTATGGACTGAGCTACTGCCTCCCATCAGCAGCTGACGGATCAGTGGAATTCATAAATCAGATGTTCTGTCAATCTGTCATCATGTCAGTAGTACATGTTTGGGGGATTGTTATGGTAAAGTACATCAAAACTAAATCCTGACTACAGCCTAACTAAAACAGATTGTGCTTTTTTGTGCTACTGTTTAGTTAGTGTTCATGCTGACATATGCAATATATATATATATATATTCAAATTGTTTTATTAGGATAAACCCCTTGAAATGTCTTATCTCGTTTTTGTAAGTAAATCAGATGTAAATAAAGCATGTGGAGTAATATTATATTGGCAAAAAAAGCAGAGCTTAATATAACCGTTACTAAAAATAAATAGCTGCAAGAGGTAACATAGAGGATTAAGTAAATTTAAGAGCAAATTCAATGTGCTAGTCCTAATATTAACCATGTCTTTATATTTAGTTTTGTCCATTGCTAGTTTGGTGAAGACTCATTGACAATTACGTTAGGTAAGTTTTAACTTTAATTATAGCACACCCAAGTGGTCAGTTGAAACCCTATTTTATGATATCCCCATTTCATATTTTTTTATTTAGTGAGCAAATTTTCAGACGTCCACAATAATTTTACCATCTCATGGAAAACTTGAGTCCACATGGAAAAAGAGACAAAGAAAAAGAGTATTTAAATAAAGCTCGACTATTCTGGTGGGACTCAAACCCACTACCTCTACTTGAACATCTACCCAGTATGAATTAACTTTCAACCAAACTCTACGCATTATGTTGTAAAATTGGTCGTACCTGCAGTGGACAACAATAGGTCCGGTGTCTGGAATGGTACTCTGGGTGCAGTTGACCTCCTCTAGGAACCAGAGGACACCGCCGGGCTCATTGGGCACTCCGTGGTCCGGCCAACTCAGGTACTGGTAGTGCCAGATGTTCCTCGGAGGCTCCTTCTACAAGGAAATTACAGCAAAAAAAGATAAGTTGAAGTTGTCAAAAGATTTCTATTTGCACTATTAATATGTCTTTCTCCTTCTTCATCTCCATACTGGCTCTCTAGTGTTCGTTAACAGGCTTACTGTAAAAAAAAGGAGACAAAATTAATTTTGCTCATTCCAAGCATGGTTCCCCAAAATTCCGCCAAAGCTAATATGATGCTTCAGCAGTTCAATTTAGCCAATTTAAGTGGACTTGTTTTTCCAAAGTCAGTATAATATTTCATCTTTGTGTTGGATCAGACTTATTTATTGCTGTACTGTAATGTAGGGATACTCTCTGGTAGTCACATGCAGGCTTTGTTGCTGTAACTGCTATTGCAATAATATTGAAACTACAACATTACTAATGAGTAGTCGTGAATTCTGAAATAAGCTTTTACGCTAATTGAGAATTGTGGATTCTGTCCCTACTCTCTTACAGTGGACTCATGCTGAGGAACTAATGCATAGGACCAGGATAAAGTAGATGATTACAGCAACCAGGAACCCTTCCTGTGTAAAGGAGAAAACTTGTCTCATTTCAGTGAAACAAAATCTTTCCATTGTGAGGACCTGAATGTGCAGAAACATGGATGGACTACTCTGTCCACTTTAGTCTCTGCTTTTACAGGATGTTGACAGGAATCTTTATTATTAATTGTGAGAGTGTGATATATTAACAAACAAGTGCTGGTTGATTTTCTTTAATTTAGCGGTCATTCACCTAAACACAAACATTAAAGAACAGAAGCATAATTTGGGGGCTATACTCTTTGCAAAGATTAAATTAACAGTTTTAGCAGACTTTACATACCGTTTTAAATTCCTCCCTTTTAAATGAATTTTAAGCTGATTGACTACTGTGATCAAAGCAACATGGACAATGGCACTGTGCACACTTTAAGAAGAAGAAGAAATTCCCAATTGAACAACAAACCCTTAATTTGTTCATTATTGTATTACTGTATAAGAATAATTTACATTTATTGTTGGCTTCAGTGCAAGAAACCTTGAAATATTAAAAAGCACTTCTGCTACATACTTTTTTTCTACCCGTTTCTTGTATTTGAGATCCATGCAGTCAATCCTTCTGTAAGCAAAAGCACGTGCTGTTGGATTGTGTGTGTGTGTGTGTGTGTGTGTGACCACAGGTCAGTGGGTCAACTCTGATTGAGTACACAGCTTTCCCTACCCTGTCTAGACGGGTCACCTCCAGCTGCCTCAGGATGTAGTCTTGTGCTGGCCGCTCATCCATGTTCCTTACCAGCACCTTTCCAAACTCTTTTGTGGCGTGGAGGTCGGGCCAGTAACGGACACATTTGTTCTAAATCAGGAAAAATAGAGAGAGAAGGGGTGGTGGAGAGGGGGAGAGGGAGGATGGTGGGTATTAAACAATTGAAACAACCAGCTCATCTCAAGCAGCTTTCCAATCAGCTTAACAGTCATACTATCCTTGTCAACCATCTCCCTCCCCACCCCCACAACTTACACACACACACACACACACACACACACACACACACACACACACACACACACACACACACACACACACACACACACACACACACACACACACACACACACACACACACACACACACACACACACACACACACACACACACACACACACACACACACACACACACACACACACACACACACACACACACACACACACACACACACACACACACACACACACACACACACACACACACACACACACACCATCGTCATCATCCCTACTACGCATATCCAACCATCTCTTTGAGAATCTGCTAATGCCATCAAGCACTGTCTCTCAACTGTGAATGCAGAAACAAAATGGTTGACATGCAGTTAGAGTGATGCAGATTTGTAAAGGTCAACAACAAGACTTAATATTGTGTCACTAAAATGAAACAATTGGGACTTTCGGTGTCATCTGGTTTCTTAGAAAGTCTCTGAAACACATTTAGCTCATTGTGAGACATTAACACTTGTTCTGTGAAGCACTCTGTGACCAATCTGATTATTAAGGCAACCTCTAGATTAATAGCACTTGCCTCATGTATTGTCGTGTTTTAACATTTAATGTTTTATATATGGAGTGTTTTGCTCACGCTCTTACATGACAAAACCTTATTACTAAAACCACCAGAGATGATGCCATTTGGGCATTGTGATTCAAAAATGTAAATGGCTCTGTCATTGTTGTATCCCTCCTGTCCTGACTATTCCCAAAAAGCTATTTTACACATGACGTTTAGAAAACCAAGAAGAGGGGTTGTAGGTGTAGTTATTAAAACACCCCCCTTTGGCCGCCAGGATTAACATTGGTACTCTCCTCGCCTCTCCTGAATAGGTGCATTTGCATGATGGTCGTACAATGCATTGAGACAATGAATGGGACATAGAAACTCATTTGCATGCCAATATTTACTCACATGCACTTATCTATATAATACATAATCACAAAGGTACATGCTGAAATTTATTACAATGTATCAGCATGTGTTTTATGCCTTCTATGTTTTATGCTGCAGGTTATACACTGCTGTTTTTTTTATATTTAATTATATATATATATATATATATATATATATATATATATATATATATATATATATATATATTTTTTTTTTTTTTTTTTGCAGGTGTTGCTCACAATAACCTCAAAACTGAACCACTAAACTGAACGAGATATAACACAAATGACTGGACTATTACTGCAGCGGGTGGCAGCGTGAAAATATCTTTTCCAAAAAATGGATGGTAAAATAGCCCATTTTACACTGCTAAGAGTACAGTTTTGTGTGGGTTCAAGCTTTTAGATAAGCAATTTAGCTGTGAATAGTGTGTGGGGAGCTGTGTGAGTTCTTGTTGCTATAGAGATCAACGCAGCACTATAGAGATGCAGATAGATGATGTGTTAATGGACTATCAGCCAAACAAAAGGTTACAGACATTTTTGGGTGTTGGAGTTGGAGGTTATAGTAAAAAGTGTCTGGTGGAACTGGTGTTATGTCTCCCATCTCTGAACACCCTTGAGTTCATTTATCTGCATTATTACAAGTAATCAACAGCAATCAGCTCAAATGAGTGCAATCCCGACACAACAGAGAGACCATTTAGGAGTAAAAGCTAGAAAAAGCAAACAAAAAAGAGAGGGAGAGAAAAAGAAGCTTCTTGTTTTGGAAATATAATATACAGAAACATTTCTACTTAGTTTAGTTAATTAGTTCTAGCAACATAAAGGTAAAAAGAAGCAATAACAAAAAATATTAGCATTATGTTTACTGCTAATTGCTCACCCGTCCTCGCTCCATCTCCTTTGTGGTCATGACGATGACGTGTGTATTCTCCTGATACACCATCTTCCAGAAGTCAACGACCGTATTCTGTAGGCACCCTTGGGTGGCGATGAAGACTTTGCCCTCATCCTCGTGGCGCCCCTCTTCATGCTTACTCTGGACAATTATATACTGAATTAAATATTTTGACACAGAGAAAAATAGATTCATATTCACACAGAAAATGTACTAACGTAATGCAACTCCGTGATGATGATAAAGATAAATAGAATTATATAAAAAAGTTTCACTATTGGATCCAAATATTCTCAATTAAAATAAAAAGAAGGTTTTAAATGATTGTTTATATAATAGGTTTGTTTTACTGTATAATATGTGTATAACATTGGTCCATCTATGATTCTTTTACATGAAGGTGAACTATCTTGAGGTTTTGCTGAATGTTATGTATTGCTGCCATCTTTTGATAATGTACATTTGTTGATTAATGGCTTTGCGTACAGCTGAGCAGACTCACTCTGATGTAGTTGGCATTGATGTAGTCTGAACCAGGGACATCTGGATCTATTTCCCTGAGTTCAACCCGAGTTGTGTCGACTGAAAACAATAAGTCAAACTGACGTTATTGTACAACACAATGTCAGTTTTCTGAGATCATACTTGGTGTTTTTTCAAAAACTAATGTCAATTGATGGGCTGTGAGCTATCAAAGCACAGTCTTCACACTCTGCTGAGGCCTCTACGTCATTGTTTCCACAGGAAGTTGGAGAGACAGGAAATGGCAGGTTGCTGCATTACTCACAGGGGAGGATATTCTTGTATCTGTTTTTGCTCTTGTTTTCTGGCTTCTGGCCTTCTTTCCGGGGATACAGCAGTTTACACTCCTGCTGCTGTAGTACCTGGTAGTGGAAACAAAAGAAAACAACATTTTTATAAGACGGAGTTCCAAAAGGTTCCAAACAAAAGAATATCTACTATAATGCAACTATGCATTTTGAGGTGATTCATTCATATCAACCATACTCAGATTAAAACGTTTAGATACTAATTAAATGGTAGAGTTTTGACCTCCAGTAGCACTATAGAGTACACAATCCTGCTAATGGTTGATCAACAGGTGGCTGAAATTTGCTAAGATATACAGCAATGCCCCAACAAAGAAAGGGAAGAAGAGGATACACACAAAATAGATTTTCTTTGGAATATTTCATATTTTATCCTTTATTTTCTTTCCAGACATATTTGAACACACACACATACATATAGATTCCTTGAAATGTTAAGGGGAAGAACTAGGGGGTGTACATGTAAGTATGTAAATAAGTAAGTAAACTAACCTTTGTCTTGTGTACCATGCTCTGAGCATTAAAAGTGTGATAATACTTTAAGAGATTTTTGTCTCATTGCCATGACACAAATGACTCTTGTGAAAAATAAAGAAAGAAAGCTATCTTATTTGAAAACTGAAACATAAATATCGTGTTAAAAGGGGTGTTGTACACAAGCTATTAACAACTTAAGAACGTCTTCCTTTCAGACTTTCCATTGGCAAAAATGTAGCATCCAAGCACAGACAGTACTCAAAAGAGTAATTTGCATGACTCAGTTTCTCCAATTATTTCTTGTACATATGATTCAAGTCATTCAGCTCTTAACCGGTGCCTCATTTACAGAAATAAAATTGTTGAACACAGATCCTTTAACTTGTTAAGATCCTATTTTCCACTTTTATTTCCTCTTAAGTAGCTTAAATGTTGTTAAAACCATCTTATTCTAGTCAGCTTCTGATTGAAGCTAAATGATTTTATTTTATTCAAACCCAAGACTCCATGTTTTTATGGCTGATCTGTTCCATCAAATGGACATATTCTATATGTCTGCATCAATCCCCACAAAATTTAGTCTAAAATATTTATTTGTTATCTTTGGAAATGTTGGGATCTGCACTACAATTTGAAATAAAGTTTGGTGGTTTGAACAGCAACCCACCATTGAGACAGTAGGGTTTAAGAGTTAAAGTGACTGGAATTCCAAAATGATCAACAATATTAAATAAAAAAAAATCATGATTTAAAGGAAACATTCTAGTTCTGACAGCTTTGAGCCTACATACCTCAAATTCTTCCCAGAATCCCTGTTTGGGTTTCTCAGAGTTGTCCGCTACTTTGTTGAGCTCTCGTACCCGGTTCTCTATGTTGGCTGCATTTATTCTTGTGGCGTTAAAGGGCTTTCATTGTCACATTGGGACACAGAAATGTAATTAGTCAACAGAGTAAAATGTTAAAAGCTCAAGTGTGAAAATAACATTTTTATGCAGTTTGAGATAGCAACCATATTGCAACATCCATGCCGTCAAGGTATTGTGTGCAAAAGATTCACCAGACTGGATGATTTTGTTTGTTTTATTTCTCTTCCATACCTGTTTGAGGTGCACTACAATGCCACTTTTCTCCACCATGGGGTTCTTCTTGTAGTGATCCACCAGGTCAGCCAGGGTGTCAAACCTCTCACCGCCGCCCACGTCGTATTTACCATCCTGCTGGAAGTAAACATCAACAGTTCAACTACAGTAACAGAGGGTCTGAAGTAGGGCTGGGTAGAAGTTACGGGGCAGAAGTCATGATATTGGTATCAGTGTTGAATATTTTTGAACGATATGTAGCCCTAGTCTAGAGGGTGTTTTGTGAAAACAAATTACCTGCTCACAGATACACGACTTAAAACTTGACTCAAAGCACCAACAGTATGCTGGCGTAGTCCAAATGGTGACGGAGAGTAACCTCACCTGGTAGCGTATCATAACGTGGGTGACCTTGGTCTTGCGGTCCACATTCTCATGTTTCTCCTCATTGGTGAGAACTGAGAGGACGAAGTCCCCTGGTTTACTCTGGCTCTCCCGTACCAGGAAGCTACCTGCTTTGCCTTTGTCTGTCAGCAGTTTCTCTGCATCTCGCCCAGAGAGGTGCCCATGGTACCACCTGGACAAGAATGAGAGGACAGACTGTGAAATACCAACACGTGAATCCAGAAACAATATTTAGTGGCATCTGACAGCTTGAATGACTGAGCATGCAAACCAACAAAGATATCATATAATTTCTGGCATTTCTTCAAAATGGCAATCAACAAATAATCAATAAACATGCTAATAAATCTATAAATCCTGAAAACTAAGTTTATATATATTACTAGAATATTATTTTATCATTATATTATATATATTATTATATTAATATTCTTATTATTGCATAGTTGTTTACACCTGTTTAATAATTACCATAGTTATGATCCCAGTTTGTATCCCTATGTGCCTATTCCCCACTCTCTTATATTAGCTTTCAATAACTAATTTTTTTGGCCACATGGGGACATCAGAAACAAGTTGTGAAGACAATGATTAGCAGATCTGTTAGCAAACAGCTGCTTATTTACACATCCAGCTGTCAGGGAGCATTATTAGAATTTTGTTAAAAATCATATTTCTGGCCATGTGATAAATTTAAGTCCAATATTCACTCTCTGTTTAACTCTTAACTCCTGAGGGAAAGATCTGACTCTTTAGCCGCTAAATGTTCCACTATGCTCTAAAACTAGTCGCTAACTGTGTCTTTCTGCTGTGTGGTGCTGAGCAGATAGTGTACAATGGATTTTTAGAGCTTTTTAACTGAAAACAGCTGCCTGCTACAGTCGAAAATGACTATGAGAGCAGTGGGAGTCAACCAGAGTTAACACGTGCTGTTTTAAGGTGGACAGATTATCGAGACAAGGAACGAGAGCTAAGACGGAAAGTTGACCAACTGAGGGGGAGGAAAAGCAATATGCTTCATGCATTGTGAGCGTAGACTCCTACTCAAGAATGAAAGTGTCTCTTACATTGCTGCACTCAGTTGCTTCTCTTGTCATACCTTACTCAGTTGCTGATGTAAAGATGAAAAACCTGCATGTGTGCATTTTATTTTTTTCCTATGTGGTGAGCATGAACGTGTAGGAGGCTCTGACAAGAGATGTATGTCAAGTGGTAAAACCACATAAACCACAACCATAGATCACAAATTGTTCATGGACCTGATTAGAAACTTAGATATATACATTGCAAAGTGCAGATGTATAGAAAAGGAAAATGTAACAAAAGTTATGATTTGCACATGATGATGTAAATATGATTATCTAGCCTTCTGAAATGCTTCCTGTATGCACAGATTCCAGGTGCGAATACACCAGCTGCATTAGTCTCCCATTTCAATAAGTGTGTGTAGGAGTGATGAAGTGTATAGCTGCATCCAACCTTTGTATACTCTCTAGAAGGATGTTAGCGTGTGCATACCTTCGGAGCATAAACAAAAACAGCAGCACCACCCTTAGTTTGTTTGAAGACGCATTTGGGAATAAGCCACTATTTATACATGTGGATGTGAAGTGCATCTGAGTTTTATGTGTGGGAGTGCATGTGTACAGAATAATGCCTCCTCCCTAGTCCTTGCAAACAGTATGTGTAAACATATATGTGTTATTGCTAAATTATCTAATGGCCGATTCTTTACTAATTAGCTTCCGTTACTTGCTGGTGATTTAATATCATCGTCTATCTGCTCTCAATAGAATTTTATTGTAGTGATCATGTAGCACTAACTTTTTACAAATGATGTTGTTTCTGAACATACTATAAGTACATTTAGTTTAAAGCTGCACTAAATAAGCATTTTTTATAGTAATGTGAGAATTGTCGCTAGTTGTGACAAAATTGCACAAAATGATCATGTGACAGTTGCCCTCAGCTCTACAGAGTGTTAACCTCTTTCAGTTCATTGCTTACTGTTTTGGACTCAGTGCTCTCATCAACCTTCTTTCTAGTGGCAATATGCAGAAAAATGCTCTGATGAATCTACTAAAAGCTACCCTTAAACAGCAGACAAAGAAATCAACTAGCATGTGAGCATAGTAAAGCATTAAGCAGCTAAAGAACGGGATATTTGTCTGGAGCTAGTGGAGACCAAAACAGAGCTAAAAGGACATATGTGATTAGCCATATAGTAGTTTCGCATTGCCAGACTTTAATCCACATTGCTGTGGAGCAAGGTCTGGCTCCACCACACATACATTCTAGGATAGGAAAAAATTTCTTTAAACCAATCACAATCGTCTTGGGTGGCGCTAAGCTCCAGGCACAGATATATCAAGATGAGACAAAAAATTTTATCAATATTGTAATGTTAATTTTTTAACAATATAGCCCTGTGGTGATGGCTCATAAAAGTTTAATTTAAGACATGAAGGATATGTGATCACTTGTTCCTATATGAATAGGAATTTACCTTCTTAATATTCAAATTTGTTAAGATGTTATTTTTCCCAACTGAACATTTATTTTCATTTATTGTCAATTATGAGTGGCTTCCCCCCTGCAGGGTGAAAATGTTTTACAAACGGCATTTAGGTCATAACAGGATACTGTAACTACACTGGAAGCCAGACTAACATTTCTCAAGTGGTTTATATGCTTCTCATGGCATGATGAGGCTTTACAGTCTGACAACCCTGAAGCTGTAAGAAATAATAAAAAAAAAACTTCCACGCAGTTTTTATAAGATAAGGGCAACATATCAGGCTGACCTTAGATACAGTATGTTATATACTGAATATATTTGTGTTTGTCTGCCTGCATTTATCCACAGCACTTAGCTGTACGCAAAGTGAGCTTATTTACATGTGTGGGTGTTCTTGTTTGTCTGCACCTCTCAGAGGTCGGGTCCTTGCAGTTGAGTGGGTACTTGAGCTCGATGACATGGCCGTTCCTCTCGCGCAGGAGATCCTGTTGTTCGGTGTAATACTGCACCAGCTCGGCCAGTGTGGCAAACTTTTCGCCTCCATACAAGTCGTAGTAGTCACCTGAGTTCTGGATTTTAATGTGGGTCACCTCATCGTTGCGCCTGAGGAAAAAAAAAAAAAAAAAAATAAACAGTGTGAATTCAGTGTGTTAACAGAGGAAGTAGAAGAAACACTCTCACTTGTTCACTTGCACCTTGCATATATTTACACACACACACACACACACACACACACACACACACACACACCAATGTATTTACACTATAAAAATGCCCAGCTTATCAAGCCATCTGCTGCCATTTTAAGACAGTGAACCTCCTTTTCTTAAAAAAAAAACGTTAAAGAATCTGCAGATGAGGTGACCTTATTTTATTTGTCTCCTTCTTTCTACAAATTTTATACTATACAGTGACACATTAATTTCTCTACAATACTGGTGCTTTTTGTTGCAAAGCTGAACATATTGGTATATTTACCAAAGGATAAGAAGTATACAACCGTTAAATATAACAAAGTAAATGTGCCAACACTGGAATGATAAAATAAGCAATAAGCTACTAAAGGAAAGGAAATGGAAGAAAAGGCTACAAAGCAGCAGTGATTTAAAAATACTGATCCATTTTGTCACACAGACTATTTTTTACTTTGACTTCTATGAACATAACACAAATCTTCTCACAAGAAATCATCCCCTTATCCTAATACTCTGTAGTTTTTATATCTAATGTACAGTATTTGGAGGAAGGTTGTATCGTGACTATGGAACAATACAACAGAAATCCATGCAGCTGCTGAAATTAAAGACTGATAAGCCAGAAAACATTTGGAACCACTTTGCATATTCAAAGTAGTCTGACTGATTTAAATAGGTGCACACAAATCTGAAAACACATTGACACATGCATACATATACTGTTCTAATCTAGAAAGATATTTGCCTAGAAGCAAGTGAAGAATGATATGTGGCTCAAGCTTGATTTATAAATTTACTTTTTTTTTCACTTCCCATCTTTAGTGACTTTGTCAGGCATGTTTCTTTAGCAGAGGTAAACAAAATATCCTGCAAACATATTAAGTATGATGACACACATACACACAGGTACAACAGAGGGGGGCTAGCCAGGCAGTCAGTTCTATCTGATCTGCACTATATATCACTTTGTCGATGAAATAGTCTCTCTCTCTCTCTCTTTTCAAACCGATTACCAGCTAATGGTCATATCAAATGGCACAAATCCTATTTCCCTCCATCACTTTTCTTGTTGTCCTCATGAATTTCACATTCCTTTTGTCCTTCTTTCCATCCTCCCACTCAACATACTGTAAATCCTTTCCTTCCTTAGTTCAGTCCTATAATCCATCTCTCTCTCCATCCAGCCATCTCTCCCAGTATTTCCTGGTAATTGCTTTATGGCTCTATTAGTGACTGTTGGCAGGGTGCCACAGGTCTATGGCCCTGTTAAAGGCCCCTCCTCAACTCTTGGGCCAAGGCCCCCTTTTCTCTCAGAGATTAACACCATTAACTCTGGAATGAGCCAAACATATTCTGTTAGATTTTCATTCACTTCTCTGCTCTGCCTCCTTCAGACATTAAGAATATTTATGGGTTTATTATGATATGGCACATCTTCTTTACAGAGGGAATAATCTTGAAGATTTTCATTTAAATACATGTCTGTTAAGTCACTATCTATATAAATGAGGTAACACAATGGTGATTGTCCCACTTATGAAAGAACTTTGCATTTTGCAGTAACTGTGTATCTGTGGCAACATTCCCAGAAAAAAAAAAAACTAAAATGAAATCATCACCAAACCCCCAAAAACTGTACTGAAAGACAAAAATACCCTCTCTGCCCACACAAATAACTAATTCAGCTAAGTGAAACAACATAAAATACCAGCTGCTTCATGTGTCATTCTATCCACAAACAGTCCTTGATTCCCCAATGGCATTCCACCGCGCCATGGCATATTATGAAGAGTAAACTAGAATAACAAGCAAGTGGTTGTTACTAAAGTAAGTGCTTGTTTAAATCCTAGCAATTCACATTAATTCATGCAATAACAAAATGTTACAGCACCACAAAGTGTGTTTTGGGGTCTTTTTGTTGATTCCTCCTGTGTTAGTTGCTTCATATTCCAATTCAGGCTCTCTCCTCCTTTTGCAAATTGTATTGGATGTTTAGAAGTCACTATCACACATTAAATTAAAACCAACCAGATGCCATTTAATCCCATACATGACACAAAGTTCAGCCTTCAAAGTAGGAAATTTACTGGCTGAGGTTGCAAGCAAACGGGTTTGTAGGATTAACAACTTTTTTTTTTTTTTTATTAACATTTGGTTGTTGAGAAGTACAATACCTTCCTACTGACTGAAGTTCTGGGTTTTCAAATTAGTGTTTATGTCCTTAGCAATGTCCTATATGATTATTAGTTCAGCTAAAAAAGAGTGTCTGGCATAACACTGCTTTATTATTCTAAAAGGTTTGCTCAAAATTACTTTGATTCACTGATGATAATTTAGATTGACCTCAGCTATACTGCTTTGTTAAATATGATAATCAAATAAAACCAGGATATGTAAAACATTTTTTTTATCTATGTTAAATACAGAATGAATTTCTTTGAGTACGCAAATCAAACTGTAAACAATACAAACTTTCTGCAAAACATGAAGAAAAACAGTGGCTTCCCCCAGAAGAAGAAAAAAATATACATACAGCATGTCCTAAGAATATGCAACATAAGTTTGTCCTTGAGTATCCTATGAACTGGTTTGCATTGATAGGACTGACTAAGCTGAACACAAACGTACGTAATGTCCCATAGTCCGTCCCAGCGCCTCTCTATGTGAATAGCATTGCCGTTCTGCTGCAGATTAACAGACCACAACTCCGTGTGCAAGATTACATGTTAAAAACATTCTCCACATTTGAGCCACAACATTAAAGCCTGCAAAATAGTGAGTTTTAAGAAAATACAGTATATGGATCAGTATAGCATAGGCTCCACACAGACAACTGGGAAATGCACATTCATATGCACGTACAAAGCCCAGAATATATAAATTATTGCTTGCTTTGCTCGGAAGCTATTCCAAGCAATGTTTTTCAGTCAATACAGCCTAAAACCACCATATCCATTCCCCTTTTGAAATTGAGGATGATAAACATTTGGCCTCTTTTTCAATTCCCTTTTTGCATCCTTTACAGACTATTATGCTGTTTTTTTTACCTAAATCCTAAAGAAGGCACGTTCAAATCCAATATAAAATTTCAGATGTTATGTCAGGACAGTGTGTTCTGTGTCTTCAGAGTTTGACTTGATAGGCTGGAGAAAAAATAAGCATAGAGCCATAATCTTTCATATGCAAACACTTATGTGACATTTACATTTTTTCTTTAATGCCTTATCACTTTGGCTTAACTCTGTGCTTCATAAATACAGTTGGATTTGATTATCAAAAAAGATATGTGACAGTTGGACGTGGTTGGTCAGACACTGCGATGAGCTCAAAACAGACTGCACAAATTTGGACATAGATTGTGATACCAGTTTCTAAACAATACTTTTCCAATACCAATAACAAAAATAAATTACACCATTAACCCTTACGTCACAACTGTAATTTATTTTTCTGCTCCTACTACTTTGTCTTTGTGTAACATAGTTTTCATGTGTGTTTCTACAACGTGTTACATTAGACAGCAAATCACAAACATTATTAGATCCTGGTAAAAGCATTTACTGTTGAAACATGTTAGAAATGAATACTTGCAGAAAATGTAGTTTAAATACAGATAACATTTAAAGATTGACATTTACAATAATGAAGGTAAAATGTTTTTTTACCAAACTGTGTCAACCTATATAAAGCCTGGCTGCAGCGGAAACATATCTAAGTAAACCCAGGCTAGCTTTATATTATACAAAGGCTCAGAGAATTTCAATTGGCACTCTATGGTAAATTGCCCTGCAAAATTCTCTCTCAAGATTGCCCTTAAAATTCCTCCTTGGGTCTTTAGAGTGAATAAAGAGCATGAAAAATGAGAAAACTTGACCAGACTGCTCTCCTTTTGGAGTTGAACTTGGATATAAACTATACCCAACTTTTTTCTGCTTCAATCTTTCTCCTTCTCCAGCTTTGAGTTTTTGGAAACTCTGAATTGATTAAATTTTTAAAAAGCTCTCAATATCGTCACAGACAGACGCTTTTCAGCAGCAGCTCTTTACGACCCCTCCTTCCTGTGTGTTCACCTCGTGGACTTGAGAAAAAGAGAGGTGGTGGAGATAAGAAGAAGAGAGGCAAGATAAGAGAGAGAGAGCGAGAGAGAGAGAGAAAGCGTTCACAGTGGCTTTGGTAAGAAGAAACCTGGCTAATGACTGGCCAATTAGCCTCTCGTATACTCTGATAAGCCACTTTATGTGTGTGTGTGTGTTTTAAATGAAGATGGCGTTAGGTATCATGATATTCTGGCTAAGAATAGCTTCGTAGATACAGGATAATTAAGTTATTATCTTCAGTATATTCCAATATTTTGCAAGCTATCAAATAATTAGTTTTTCTTTAATAAGAGATATGAGGATACATTTACAAGCAAGGTGATTTAATTTGTTTGTATACAAAAAATATACTAGGTTTTTAGTGATTTCTGCTGACCTAGCCCGTCTCAACTCGACTCAAGCCAGATCACGGTGTAGTTGCGATTCAGCTGGTCGAGTCTCCAAGGCAAGTTTTAGAACGCAAGAGACGTTACCTGTTTCAACAGCCAATAGAGAAGTCAGCTGGTCAAGTCAGCTACATAAGTCATGTATATATGTTGGCTGGATGTTCAAATATTACAGATAACCTTTGGTGCGGAAATATTAATGCATGCACAATTGTAAGGCATTAAGTAATCACTTAAAGGCTAGCAGTTAAGAGGAATTAATGCAAAGATAGAATCATTTTTTGTCGCATAGGTTTTGTTATCAACACACATCTAAAAAAAATCATTAATTCACAGTTTTTCAACAAGATTACCGGATTTCTTTCTTCAATACTTTATACTTTTCACAGTATAACCACAACAACAGATATGAAACTTTTCAAATCCTAATTTTATTAATTCAAAAAGGTACAAATCTATAGCTAGCGGTAAAAAATGAATAAAAAAGAGATGAAATCTGAAAGAATGTAATTTTATAATAATTCATAATAATCATTAAATTTAGCTGAACAGCAGCCAGCAAAAGCGACACAATATTGGTAAATGCTATACAAAATAGTCTTAAAGTTGGTAAACTGACTCACATCATTTTAACAACTATCTATCTTGCCAGTGGCTAATGTTGGCTCTTTAGCCAACATTAGCCACCAGGAGCTACAGGTCATACCAGATAAAGTCGCTCTGTATCGGGCAAGCTCCTGAGAGTCCTGAACTGAGCACTGGTACATTTTATCACTTAAAAATTCAACTTTTCATTTGAAATGTTGGAAGCTTATATTTCCTATTTCATAATGTACATAGACTCTCTTTATTATGGAGTCTGCTTCTTCCTCCTTCCTCTTAGTTTAACGTGACCTATCTTTTCTAGCAGGTGGTGAGGCTCTGCACACTGGCCACTTGACCTGTGTGTGTGTGTACAGTATGTGGGTTTAAGTCTGTCAAGACCGCAAACTGTGGCTACAACTCACCCTACCAACCTTCCTGTGGTGTGTGTGATTTATGACACTGTGCACCACACACACACACACACACACACACACACACACACACACACACACACACACACACACACACACACACACACACACGCACACACACACGCACACACACACACACACACACAAACCACAGGCAGTGAAGGTCAAAGCCGTAACAGGTCCCTCACTCTTTAACATTATTTAAAAGCTAGCAGCCGCCTGTCTAACTTTTTCCTTTTCCTCTTTCGGTCTTTCTTTCTTTTCTTTCTTTCTTTCTTTCTTTCTTTCTTTCTTTTCTTTCTCACACACACACACACACACACACACACACACACACGCACGCACGCACGCACGCATGCACGCGCACACACGCCTATGCCGCCATGCCAGTCACAGCTACAGTCATAGAGTAACAAATGCGTTTGGGCTTTCTTCCAGGCGCTTGGCCAACTGAAGTATCTCCTAAAAGCTTCCGCTGCTCTTCAAACTCTATCTTCTTCTATCTCAGTTTGTTTCCTGCTTTCTGTAATCAACAACGCATGTAGTGCTTAACAGATATGTCACATTATATGCAACACACCAGTGTTTACAATTAAAGAGATGAAGGTGATATGTTTCATCATTTTACCAAATCGCACATTCCAAATCTATTATCTAACATGTTCCTAGAAACCCTCAAACAACTTCTGTTCAAACATCATTTATTTAACTGCTGACAAAATGACTATCATTTGCTGAGCCACGGGTAGGAATTTTCAGATAATCTTAGGCCTTGCCCACTCCTGAGTGGTGAACCTCCCACTTCAGTCATAATGAAAAACGACAAAGTCCACGGTCACATTCACAGTGAATTATCTTAAGGGTATTGGGCCAGTATTAGATATTAGTTTTGTATTTGTGAACCTTTTTGGTCATACATTTAGGCTTATAGTGCCTAAAATATAAAAAGAACCACTTCCTCTCTAATCAGTGGTCCAGCATCTCAAAACAACAGCATCAGAGCTTTGTTTGTTCTCGGGGCTGAACTTTGAACCAGTGAAAACAGAAAGATTAATAAATAGTGAGACTGATGGTGAACAACAAAAACAATATGAAAAGGAAGTGAGGGAGTGTAGGTGAAGCCTTACCTGACAGAGAGGGTAAAATCCCCCGGATTGCTCTTGCTCGGCCGGGCCAGGAAACTGCCGTGGACACCCCGGGTCAACAGAAGCCGTTCTGCCTCGATGCCTGTGATGTTGGGGTGGAACCACCTAAACAGCAGTGAAAAACAAGGGACAAATAAGTGGCCTGTTAAACGCCAAACTGATCCATGTGTACATGTTAGAATA
This sequence comes from Etheostoma perlongum, assembly GCA_026937815.1. Taxonomy (NCBI): domain Eukaryota; kingdom Metazoa; phylum Chordata; class Actinopteri; order Perciformes; family Percidae; genus Etheostoma; species Etheostoma perlongum. The sequence continues at coordinate 24,316,788 of CM049377.1, read as the reverse complement.
TATGCAATCTGTCAATCACCCACCACCTTCTTTTTCTATGGAGACAAAACAGGCCCTAACAAAATAGATCTCTTGAGTTTAAAAAAAACAAACACACACACACACACTCACACACACACACACAACCGGTCAAAAGTTTGGGGTCACTTTTTGGGGAAATGGTCAAATTTCCATACCAGTCCATTATAGACCGAATACCATCTTATCTGAGTGGGTAGCTGATATTTAATGCAATATCTACATTGCCCATTGTCAGCAACCATTCATCCAATGTTCCAAAGGCACATTCTGTTCACTAATCTGACATCATTTTAAGAAAACTAACTGAGAAAAACATTGGAGAACCCTTTTGAAATTTTGTAAACACATAATATAATCTGAAAACTGCTGCCCTGGTTAAAAAAAAAAAAGAGAAGCAATGCAACAGATCTCAGCTGGTATTCTGTCTACAATGGAGTGCAATGGAAATTTCTAAGTCACCCCAAACTTTTGATCGGTGTATATATCATTTTATGTCTGTTTTACAAATTTTGTCCATATAACTGTCAGACACAAGAGTCCATTTTAGTCAGAAATGGCAGTTTTGCAGTCTAGCCGATAAGGCTGCACAATTATGGCCAAATTGATAATGACAATTATTTTTATCAATATTGAGATCATGATTAATTATCACGATTATTTGTTGATTTTAACTAAAACAAATTTGATTGTCACATAAGCAATTTATAACTGCTTTCACATCCATATTGTGCTTCATTCCGGCTAACCTATCCATATTGTGTATCCATATTACACTACATTCCTCTTATATTGAAGTTGTATGTCCGTTATCTTCCAGACGAAATATCAACACGGATTTCGGTACCTCATTATGGTGCTATTTAAACATCTGCGTTGCTCTCTGATGCTGCAAAACAGACATTAGAGGCAACAGAAACATCGCTGCATGTCATGCTAGTAAACACTAATAACACGTTACACAGCAGGTAATGTTAACGTTAGCTACAGTAGTTGTCACTGCCCAATGTGAGGCGAGCGCAGATTTGAGTCGCGCATGCTCAGATGTAAACAGTTTACAGTATAACGCGTCATACCCGATGAAAGTCAAGTCAGACCGGCTCTGGTCGAGTGCAGATGTTAGTTGCACGTGCTCAGATTCAAACAGTTTACGACATAACTGTCATACTGAAATTTGTGAAATTCATGAAATAATAAACTTTTCTCATTACAAACAATAACAGAAAATGGGAATCATTTTAAAAAGTTTTTTGTGATCGTGATTAAAATTTGATTAATTGTGCAGCCCTACTAGCCAACTATATGGGCCTGCAGTGTTTTAGCTACATGGCAGTGTGCTATTTATGTTCAGACCTGTAGGAGTGTTTTGACATATTTCATATTCAGCAGTGTGTGTGCTTGTTTCATTAGTTTAGTCTAAAAACTGGCTTTTTTCAGTATAGATGAAAATATTAGATAAATCAAAAACAACAGTTATTACAACATTAAATATTGTACAAAATAAATGCGTTATATATATATAGAATAAAGTATTTAGAAAGTGACACTTTGTTTGTTTGGCTTTGGACTCCAATCCACTGCATTAGAAATGAAACAATGACTATAAAAGTTGAGGTTGTCCACATTCATGTTGAGCCAACACTATAGGAACTGTGTTCTTCTTATACATCTCCAGCCCATTTGCAAGAACAGAAATTGTACAGCTGTAAGACTGTTAAATGTGGCTGAATAAACAGACTGCTGAGGAGAAACTCCAAAGAAGGATTTAACTGGGCTTTGCATGTTATGTCTAATTAGTGCAGTATTAATACAAAGAGCAAACTAGCAACTATGATGACTTAGTGATGTCTCAGCTCGTTGCCTTTTGGCAGTAGAATCAGATCAGCTCAGAACCCTGGATTTTATAAACAGGGTCAAAGGTTTTACCCAAAACCTGAGGAGGAAAAATAGCTGGTTTGATGAAATTTGGCTTTTTACACTGCTACTGTGTGTTTGAGGGTGGTTTGGTCATTTTTGCTCATGAATATTACACTTAATCATTTTCTTTGTAATAGAACTATGATACTGTGAATCTTTCAGCTATAACTGTATAATTCTGTAATATAATTTACCATGTATTTTAAACCTGAACTTACTTTCTTTAATAAAATATATCTTAAGTCACACGTCAGTTGCATGCTTGTGTTCAAAGTAAAATGACACCAATAAATAAATAATGTGCTTCTCAATTACACTTTAGCATTGCACTACTGTATGCTGAAAGGTAGTTGGACTGACACATTATTTCAATAGCGAGCTGTATGAAAAAAGACAACTTGCAGCAGATCTAGGGCTAAATTGGAAGCAATAGTAACTTCTAAAAGGTTTAGTCCATCACATTTATGCTCATTTTCTTAAAAAGAGATTCATTGACAATTTATAACAAAATCTGTAATCATTATTTTTGTGGTGCATTAGTACAAAGTATACTTCTTTCTTTTAATTCAACCACACATTTATTTCTTGATACAAACTGAATGTCCTGTCCTGGTTTAAAGGGAAATACACTGCAAAGCCAAAGCTAATGATTACATGTTACTTCCTCTGTTCCAAAACCCTGCAGGCAAATATTTATCCCATTCTCAGGTATGTTGACCAAATATCTGGGTTGTGCACTCTTACTGGAATGTTTGATACTGCCACTTATCTAAACTAAACCATATTCACTATTCACAAACAGTCGTAAGACATACACCCAGCACATCTACACACTACTGTTAGCAGTGTTGAGTAAAAACTTTGTTTAATGAGTGAAGGACTACACTGATCTTGAAGAAGTAGTGATTATGTACAGCAGTAATGCCCCAGTGAATGGCTGTATGTCAGCTGTGTAGATTTAAAGCTCATGTTGAAGCAGGGATCAGTGGGTTAAACCTCTCTAACTACTGTGTGCTATTGCTGGCTAATCCAACGCACCATTAGCCATCCAGGGCCCCATTTGTGTGTCAAGGAAGGGGGAGTTGAGAAAATTGACACACACGCAGTATACAGTAAGTGGTGTAATGTCTATCAGTGGTGACACAATCAATTTTTTTTAATCATTTTAGTGAAAACATGAACTCAGTTAAGCAGCATTGAAGCTATGCAACCCTCAGTGACAAAAATGCCACAATAAACCTAAAAGTCAGTTTTGTATTCACACGGTGTTAATTTTATTTTATTTTTTTAATTTATACAATTATAAATTACAATTTACACTTGTTAGAAATTACACTGGGATTTCACAACTGTAATGCATACACACACATTCTGATCTTTAAGTTATTTTATACAGTAAATCTAAGAAGTCATTAGGCAATCATGAAGGGCCGCAGTAGCTAGTGGAGTATGAAATTAAACAGTTCCAGTAACAGTTTATAAATCTGTTATAAATCTGTTAGTCAAATGAGAGAAAATTAATCAATGATGGTATTGGTAATTAAGTGTTTAAGTCATTTTTTGAGTAAAACTACTAAACATTTGCTGGTTTCAGCTCCTCAAATCTGACAATTTGTTGACTTTTTCTTTGGTTTTTGGACTGTTAGTCAGGAAAAATAAGTCATTTGAAAACATCACTTTGAGCACCTATGATGCTATTTTATAAAATAATGAATTTTTAATAAAAAATAATAATGGATAGATTATCTGAAAATGAAGTTGTTGTTAATTTTTAAATTCTAAGCTCTATAAGAATTGTGTACATTTTTAAGTTAAACAACTGAACCCATGCAAAACAGTTGTCAAGTAATAACCCCAACACTAGTCCAAATCCACGACGTTCCACTTCCAGGATTGGTCCATTGCCGCTGGTACCTTCTGCTTTCTTTGGGTTGTACTTTTAAACACCGGTGAATTTATGAGGACTATGGTTAACTGCTCCTCAGATCTCTGCAGGGTAAATCCAGACAGCTAGCTAGACTATCTGTCCAATCTGAGTTTTCTGTTGCACGACTAAAACAATGTACACATGTTCCACCCAAACAAGTTCCTTCCCGTGGTCATTTTGCCACGGCACCATGGATCCGTCCGGCGCTTAGACGTTTGTGATTGGTTTAAAAACATGCCAATAAGCCAGAGCACGTTTTTTTTCCCCATCCTGGAATGCTGTGTGGAGCAGCCAGACCCTCCTCCACAGCGCTGTGGAAGAAAATAACCTTTCTGTGCAGCTCTTGACTTTTTCATGGGAAAGAAATGCTTGCAAATGCCAAGGATTCAACAAGAACGGGAGTGACATATAGACCAATGAGTCATGGAAATCATGCCTTTTACATCCTAAATTATAGCCTTTCAGCACCACCCCCGACACATTACAAAGGCTTATTATTGATTAATATAACCCAGGGGGGAAGCAGGCAGATGGTAACACAAGAGCGCCTTCATGAAGCTCATGCTGAGGAGATAATATCTGAAAGCTTCAACAGTGGGCAAGCATTTAGGCGTTTATGTTTTTGCACACTGTATGACACAAACCCATGACAGTAAGTTAAAAATAAAACTCATGTGTCAGCTCAGCAGATCTTGTGTCACTTCAGAGCGAAGAATACAAACCAAAAAAACGGCTTCCACTTGTACCAGCTTTGACAGTACACTATTTCCTGCTTCAAATGTTACAGCCAACGTTACATGATTCCTGGATATACCAAACTAACTTTTCTCCACTTTCCTGGAGCAGGAGCGAATAGCATACAGGAACATCGCAACTGTTGTGTAAGTTTGCCTCTAACTTTCACCACTTAACTTATTACGTTAATACCACCGTTTTAAAAAAGCAAATCATACGCCTATTACCAGGGTACCTGTAACGTAACGCCTATAACGTATATCCAAATGTGGGAAGTAACGAGTTACATTTACTCTGTTACATTTACTTGAGTAAGTAAATGTAACGGAGTAAGTTAGTAAGCAACGCCTCATTTTAATGTTTTATTATGACAGAGAGAGAGAGACTTCCGCTAAGGGCTCTACCACGTGACAATCAAATATAGTTGTGCAGTCTCGTCACGTGATCATACTCAATCTCAGCAGCGGGACGGGTTAGCTTTACAGTCGTAGCAAAACAAAAATGTCAGAATCAACCATCAGCAATGCAGACACAGACAAGGAGGAAAACCCCCGGCCTCATATTGAAAGCATGTATACCTTAGTATACATGTGCAAAACAGCAGCCACATTATGTTAGATTGAAAGCTTGTGTTAAAAAAAATAAATCAGACATTATTCAACAGTTACTCAGTACTTGAGTAGTTTTTTCACCAAGCACTTTTTTACTCTTATTCAAGTAATTATTTGAATGACTACTTTAGACTTATACTTGAGTCATATTATTCTGAAGTAACAGTATTTTTGGCTATTCTACCCATCTCTGCGTGTATCTCCCTCACAAAAAATGAAAACCTGGCCAATATATTTATTACAGCCAATAGATTACCACATTCACTTCACAATAAAGTACTCGACAGTACTTTACAGGAACAATCTTCGACACAACACTGAATACTTTAATTTATTTAACATTGCCCTTCCCCTAGGTTGACTGCAGCAATTTAAAAAAAAAAATTGACAACTGTGCAGCATTGGGGAGAGGTTTAACGACTTTGACTTTGAATGGGTTACAACCAAATTTTTTTCGCTTTCCCGGAGCAACAGGAGATTGCTTACGTGGACATTGCACAAGAGACAAGACGATACAACGCCACCGTCATCAACATGATGTCACTATGGTGATATCATGCGATATTGTTGACGAAAAAGACAACACTACATTTTCAACGGGCACTGTCCTAGTGAGAGGAAACACGAGAAGAGGGAAAGAGAGACAGGTAAGGCTAGAGACAGACACGGCAGGATAATGATATGTAATGATACTAAATGTGTGTTAGGGTTTGTACAGGAGGGAATGATACATGATATATATATTAGAATTCAGACCAACGCAGCGTACTACACCTCTCCATTGTGGTCATCGAGGATCCTCTATTGTTGGAGGTTAACCACAGAACTTGTCCAGTATAAAATAAAATGCCATAATCTCTTCAATCCAGATACAAATATTAGTCCAGTTTGTATGAACAGAAAGTCTTGACTGGACTGGACCAGCTTTTGACAGACAGACTGCAGCAGACCAGAGCAGACATCTGACCCAGACTACCCTTATCCTCACCAGGGGGCAAAACCGATCTGCTGCGCTTTCTCTCATTCCACAAGCCCAGAGAGCAGATTATAGGAAGAACTATACAAATAATAAATACTAACCGATTACAAGGGGATTAGTCCTAAAAACATGTAAGAGTGGAGGGTGAATAGGACAAGGCCCTCTCTGTGACATTTGAAATATCTTTGGAAGTTTGGCCAGGAAGCCGGTGCGGTTGAGCGGAAGATGGACCATTTGACAGACAGGAAACAATGACGGAAAGATGTTTGCTTTTATTATTGTGCATGTTTCCACATATCTTGTTAAAATAACGTTTGAATCTCAAGAAGACTTCCTGATTGAACTTAGTTATTTTTGGACCACGGCACTAATTCAACATATCCAACATTAAACATTTTTCTACAAATCCCTATTTTTATTTAACATAAGAAGCCAAAAGGTATTAAATGTTACCCACAAGCAGTTATGCTTAAATCAAAATTTGCTAACAATATGATTAAATCAGAAACTGTTAAAGAAAAAAAAGAGTTACAGCCTGACAGATAATTAATTTGTTATTTGAGGCTAATACCAAAGAAACACAGAAAGACATGGCATAAACACATCGTTTTTATACGGATCCCTTGTTGGCCTATTAAATAAAACTGACTTGAATTGACAAAGTTTGTTTGAGAATTGACAAACATAATTTTACTGTTACAAATAAAAAAATTTAGTGGTCTCAGGTGGACTGTGTGATATTGTGTTTTGTTGCATCTGCTAATATGCAATCTAACCAGCATGCCAGCTCCCGGTACAGTTTTTAAACCTTTGTGCAATGGATGCTAATTATGTACACAGTTATTGCTGTAGAATCAGGTACTGTATTTTTGTATCTTTTATTTGACAATATGTTTTCCACTTCCACACATTTTGAACGGGCCAATTGTTTCGCCTCCTGCTCCAGCTGCTGCTTGCCGCTTTCTCTACAACCATTGCACCTTACAGAAGGCTCCCACAGCAACTTAACTGTACACTAGTGATTTTGTGTGTACTTCTACCTCACAACAAAACATTTTACTACTTCATTTACCTGACAGAGAAATGTTACTGGTTACGTTAGAGATTCAGATTTTACTCACTAAACATCACAATTAAAATTGTTATTATTCGTTAAAATATCCAGCATTATATTAGAGTTGAAAGCCCATTAAGCTGATATAATGCCTCTCTTTTCTCTTGCAGTTAACATTTGAATGCAATCCAGCAATACTGGATCGCTCCTGCCCACTTGAATGATCATGAATGCAGCTTTGCATTTACTCAGTCCTCAGAGGATGTAGCCTATTTGTATATGTGGGCATGGTTTAGAACTGGGCAGTATATCGATTTTATAGCGATATCATGATACAAGACTAGATTTCGTCTTAGATTTTGGATATTGTAATATTGTAATATGGCATGTGTTGTCTTTTCCTGGTTTTAAAGGCTGCATTACAGTAAAGTTATGTCATTCTTACTATTTGCCTTTATCCACTTAGTTATTATGTCCACATTACTGATGATTATGTATCAAAAATCTCATTGTGTATATAATTTTGTGAAAGCACCAATAGTCAACTCTACAATATTGTTGCAGTATCGATATCGAGGTATTTGGTCAAAAATACAGTGATATTTGATTTTCTCTATATCACCCAGCCCTAGCATGATCATTGAACAGAGAGGTGTGGCGATGGCTTATGAGCAGGGCCAGGTGAGGTGATTGACACAGCTGGTGCTCATTGACTAATTATACTCTTTCACTTACACAATTTGAGTTGCAACCGTGATCCTGTAGGATATCCACTCGTGCTCAATGAGTTCAGGGGCCTGTTTTCGGAAGGAGGTTTAACAAACTATAAGTCTAACCCTAAACTGATTTACCCTGAGATGGGAAACTCAGAGTTTTTAGTTCCAGAACAGCTGATTTCAGTTGGTTCAGTCAACTCAGAGTAGGTTCACTCAGAGTTAAGCGCATGCACCACCACTATAAAAAGGCAGCATGAATTGAGCCATGATACCACGATTCACCATGGCAACAACCACTAACAAATCTGTCAGCATACTTTACCCCTCTGGCAATGGAAATACTCATGCACACATATAGCAAGTTTGAACATATATTTTGTTTTTAAAAAAAAGGAACAAGGCTGCTGCTTGGTGTGGGAGACAATTGCTGCTGGAGTCAATGCGTAAGCTCTAATATAGTGTATACATATATATTTATTATTCTTTTAGTTGGGCTTTCATTGTAAAGGGTAAAAACGGAAGAAGTGAAGCTAGCGTTATGCTGCTGTTACTATGGGAGGTAATAAAAGTGCGTGGGCCGTCATGTTTTTGTTTTATTACCCTTGGCTACAGTAGTTTGCACGTATTAGCTCTAACCTGGCTTGTTTACTTTATTAGATTCCTTCCTTTGAGTCTGTTTATATCCGTACAGCGTGCTCAGTGTTACGTCTATCGCGCATGCTTGGCCGGCCAGCAGGAGCGAGTGACTCTCAGCGAGTCCCACCTTTAAAATAGGATGAAACAACTCAAACTGGTCATATTTAGTTTACTGTACTGAGGAGTTATTGACAAGCCATGGATGTCAGCTGGTGGGCAGATTACTTGTGGTATTGTTTTTAATCCTACACAGATTCATATGGGAAAATAATAACTGTGGGCAAAAATGCCTTATGTCACTAATCCATATCTAATCCCTTATCACAGCACTGCGGTCACTAGTCAAATTTTCAAAAACAATGGAGACAGACTTGAGCCAGATGCACATTCTGGACCATGTTACAAACCGACAACAGCGGACCCTACTGCACAACGGCTCACCTTGTCAGGTTCACAGACAGCTGAAGGCAGGGGGATAGCTTTCCCTGAGTGTCATGGCACGCACACAACGTTTTCAGCCTTCATAACAACTAAAGCATACTCCAAGCCCCTTTGTTACCAAACTTCCTAAACGTCCACCTTTATAGCAACACATACACATCAATACAGAGAAACAAAATACTGTAAAAATGTACGCACACTACGGCATAGCCAGGTCGCCACATGCTCTCCAGAGTTCACTTTATATCCTTCTGCGCTGGAGTCTAGGTCTGTTCATTAAATTAAGCACCAAATTAAAGGCAGTATTTACGGAGAGAGGAGGAGTTCAAAGAAGTCTGAGGGCTCTCCAAAAGCAGAAAATGCGCTGAAGTTAAATGGGATTGTTTCTGCCCTACCTCACCATTCTGGTCGAAGCCTGCCACAGCCTCTTGCTTCAGCAGCCTCAGAGTTTAGTAATCCAGCACTGGGCACTGTTACACAAGACACGGCGTGAGGGAACGAGGGAGGTATAGAGACGAAAGGAGAAGGGTGGGGGGGGGGGGGGGGCGCTTGTAAAAGTGTTACTGGGTTAAATAGAGTGAGACAGAGACAGTGAAAGAAATTACAAAGAAGTGGAGGAGGGTGCTTTGTAAGTGTTATTGAGAGAGAGAGAGAGAGAGAGAGAGAGAGAGAGAGAGAGAGAGAGAGAGAGCAGGAGGGAGCGCAAGTGGGCGGAGGCCTTTTAATCTGGGATTTGGACGAGCGTGAGCAGGCCTGATACCAGCACCCGTCAGTGCTATCAGTCATCCCCCTGCATTCCCTCCTTCCCCACCTCAGACAAATGTGACAAGCGCTGGCAGACTGGTCCAAAAACCCTCTGCTCTTCTCCCTCAGCCTCACCTTCCCTCCGCTTAGTACCCTAAGAGGTAAGCGCCTGTTTGATGGCTCTGCTCCAAAGCCCATTCTGTGATCATAAGGCTAACAGAGCTTTCACTGGCTGTAACATAGACCAGGCCAGGTCAGTACAAGGTCTCTGCTATCTTGTCGGAAGTTAAATGCAACAGCTGTGTTGCCCGTGCCTGGAGATTACACCTGATCGTGCGAGGCATTGTTACACCGCATCATAGTTAGCCCTCGCCAAGCTAAACCCCTTAATCCAGCCAATTCAGCAGTATGTTATTAGGATATTCATTTTGCAGCTTGCACATGAGTTAGAAAATAAATGCAGACAGCATACAGCAGTATCAGACTGCAGTGTAATGTCTAACAAGGGCTCCACGATATGAGAAAAATATGTGATATGCAAAAACATTGCTGAATATCGCGATAACGATATTTCATGCAATACATAAACATATATTAAATTGTACTCAGTTCTGCTGCTTTCAGTATTTTGTTAAGATACAAAACATTGGTTGTTGAATTATTGAACAAATTGAACAATTAATTAAATATAAAATGCACCACTAAAAAGAGACTGAGTTACATTTTAAGTACAGTTTTTAATTGATATTTTCTTTCAACTAACAAAAAAAAAAAATCAAAAATGTCAACTGCATGGTAGCGCTAGAGAAAAGGTCAGGTCACCAAAGTCACTATGATTTATCCATTGCTTAAGTGCCACGAACATGAATTAAAATAAAAATGCAGCCTTAATCTGTGCGACTGAGACGACAATAACGGGTTAAACCAGAATATTTCTATAAGGTTAGCTTTTTAAATGTAAGCCGTAATTGTAACGTTCTATAAATGTTCATAACTAGACATGAATATTGCTGAATGAGTAAAGAGTCTATGACAACATTTCGTTGAAGTCCTTGGTGAAGACCACAAACGTTTTATAAGGGCTCTTTTTTCAACACTGTCCTTTTCATACAAGGCAGATCAAACAAGACCTTTTATTTTCAAGAATGAAACTCATTTTCCTCAAATGTCACTTATGCAATCCTGTCTGCAAGGCTAAGTTTCTTGAAAGCCTTTTGGAGATTTGCAGAGAAAATACTAATTTTGAGATCTGGGTGTCTGCATTGTCAAAGCACAGGACAAAATGCATTTGCCCTGTCTCTTTCAGTGTTTCTGCGTTTAATGATTAACTTTTAGGCCACCACTCACACTCACCACTTGTAGAAACCTGGTTATCGGAACTGCTCATTTGCTTGCAAATGTTCAAGTGTCCATATTAACCAACTGCATTAAATACTAAGCTTACAACCAGTGCTGTTGATGCATTTTCAATTATGCTATATTTGGTTACAACGTAAAAATTATTGTAAGCAGCCATTTGTTGAAATCTGTAATCTGTATGTGTACTGTAGCTTTCAAAGTGTCTCCAGAAACAATTAAAATAAATTACAGTTTTGGATTACCTATTAAAATATAATTGTGCAGATCCACAGAACCAATCTATTATGGCAACACCACTATTGGGTGATAAAACTAATGTCCCTAAAGTTATATGTTTACTGATTACTCTGTGCAGTACTGTAGATTTGAGTCACTGTCAATTTTGAGAAGTCATTAACACAGACTGAACAGCATGCACTTCCAAGAAAACCAGGTCTATATTCTCTCCCTCGCTCCCCTCCTAAGATCATGACTGCAGGAGCAGAAGTGACTAAGAGCTTTCCAAGAATAGGATTCTCTTTGACAACCACCAGGCACCCCATTTCACTGCATCTGGCCTTGTGAGAGAAAGACAGAGGCAAGACAAAGAGAAGGGGATTTCAAATTGCCTGGATTTATCTGACAAGATGTCGACAGGAAAGAAGACAACACACTGGATGAACCGTGGGAGAGACAGGCAGCTGGGAGCTGCAGGTTAGGCCTTGGGCTGGTTGAGGGGAAACAGGCCCAGTGTGCATCCATCCACCACTCTATCCTCTTACATAATGTCTCAAGTTCAATATAGCCCTGGTTGTCTATTTAAAGCATGTCCGTCTAGGCCAGCTGACATAAAGGTGATATACTTAGTAGCCACAGCGCAGCATGAAAGCCTCGGCTAGGGCTATATTAGTCACAGACAAACCCGGGGTGTGGATTTTGGTAATGTTGCAGATATATTTAGCCCAGCTGATGATCCAGGGTATTTACATGAGGTGCAAAACTCGCCTGCCCCACACCCCACCCCCATAGCTGGATGCCTAGCTTCTCTGTGTAGCACAAGGCAGTCATCTTAGTAAAATTGTCTAAATGACTAACTTAGGAAATCACTTCGCACGTGCATGCTGTTTGTTTTCAACACTTGCACATACTAAATGGTCAAAAGCTTTCAGGGTAGTTAGCAAGTTCTTTAATCATGCAAAAACCACTAATAGCACAGGGAAGCCATAGTTTGTGGCTTTTGTATTTACATGGAGTAAACAGTACTTGTCAAACACAGAGTAAAAATGGCTCTGGGCATTAATGGTTAATAAATAACTACTATGTTTTTTCATCCAACGTTTTTCCATAAGCTAACATGGAAACCAACTTTTTTGGAAAGCAGAAACTAGTTAATACATTTTGGACTTCTTGCCTGAAACAAACTGAGGATACAGAATAAATTCTTCAAAAGTCTTTATCAAACAACATTCTTCACAATTGTGCATAACTTCAATGCCTAATGTATCATGTAAATAATGGAATACTCCTGTTTTAATAATGTACTGGCAGTAGTCTGGTGTTTAACATAAACTAATGTTTACATTACATGTTTGGCACTTGTTTGCATATTTTGAACAGTGTCTAATGCGTTATATGATCCTTTTCACTCAAAAAGCATTCAAAACAAGCATCTTTAATAAAACTGTTTCTAAGTGACAGCAAATCCCAGATTCAGTTCAGTCCAGGGACTTAGTCCAGTACCCATTCATCATCACAGGAAAATGTTACATGAGCACATTATTATTATTGAAAGCAAATGTATGATACTTTGCTAAGATTTTATGCATCTCATTTTACTATGCAAAACTAAAGGCATAGTTTGAATGTAGTTCATGTTTAAGATTGTAGGTCTTACTGAAAAAATAACAAGTGCAAAGACTGAATTTGCATTTCTGCATTTTGGCTGCCAGTTAAGGCTATAAACTATTGAAGATGACTCTTGTATCCTGTAATCCACATTAGTTTCTGTATCTAACAAACTGCAGGATAACTTTATTTATTTATAACTTATTTTATTTTTAGAATCGTAATACTCATAAGAATGTTCACACATTTGGACCATTAAAAGTGAACTAAAAAAAAAAAAAAAGTGAAAAGTGAACTGTGAAATATCACGCAACAGATACAATTTTAGACAAAGTACCTCTTTCTGTAACAAACTTTCTTGTTTATACCTGTTGGTAAAGAGAAGTTAAATGGTAATTATTAGTTAGTGGTCCCGTTGTTCCTCTTTTCCAGCCTACTCTTGTCACCAGCCAAAGATAGCGATAGATAATTGCACTTCTCAGTGAAGTGAGATGAGCTTGACTTCAATATTCAAAAGTCATTTAACAGAGAAGACCCACAAACAATGCTAGGTGTGGCATTATTAACCAGATCAAAGCTGAGATTGGATTCACACAGCTCAATAAAAGATTTAGCGTTATTATATTAAACATCTAAACAAACTACTTGACATACACCTGGAATAGCATATACTTTCTACCATGAAAAGCACTTTGTCTCGTAAACTGTATCTGCATTGTTTTTTTGTCTGAATAAAATGCAAAACATGTATCTGGGAAAAAAAAAAAAAAAAGAGTTGGTTCAGAGCACTCCTGGAAATGTTGGCAGTGCTATCTTATTCCTCCACATGGGCTGTTGTTTTCCTGTCGGCTTATCGACAAAACTGACTCACTGTTCTCAGCTGGTAAAATGAGTTTCAGTGACAGACGAGGTCTCCTCTTTAAACAAAGGGGGGCAGAGGTGGTTTCCAACAGTGGAAAGTTTGTTATAGTACACAGAATCAACTAGCAAAATAAAAATGGAACAGCAAAGTAAATTCTGCTGATTTTGCATCATCACAGCTTTATACTGAACTCATCACAATGCTTAATCATTGTAACATTGACGATACAGTCACGATGAGGGACAGTATACATTGTTCCTTTACGACTAAACCTGCCACAGCTCTTCACTGCAACGACAATAATCACAAAATATGTGGAAACTCAGCCCTCCCCAATAGTATGATGATTAAAATTCTTCCTGAAATGGAGAGTCTGAGAGTCTATTATCAACAAGAGATCAGGGTCTGCCTGATCAAGATGGCACGCACTGTAGTATTGTTCCCCTGTGGTATTTGAGTTCAGGAAGTACAAAATGAGCCACAGAGCAACAGTCGTACGTGTCTAGGCCGGCGACAATATTAAAACAACTCTTAACTTTGACTTAATGTTTCCCACACACATTAGTTGATTTATCACTGAGGGATTGAAACCCTGGTCTCCCACACCAAAGGCACGTGTCATATCCACTGCACCATCACCATTATCTGATCTCAGTCAGCTGTTGGCTTTGGCCCCCTGGGGCAACTGAATGCTTGGCCCTCTGTCAACTCACCACTGTTTATATGTCTATTCTCGTTTGGAAAAAACATCACAAATGTCCTCATTTGGTCTTATTGAGATTTTAGACAAGAGGACACCACTAGACACACATTTACAGTTGTGTCTACTGTACAAAATGTCTATTGTATAAGCCAATTACTGGCCTATATACTTAAGGTACTGTATATATGTGCACACAAACAGTTTGGCCTTTCATCAGTGTATTCAGGTACAAGTAAATACTGTATGGAGGGCTGTCAAACTGAAAGGACACCAACATTCTTGCAATAGATTAATAATCAGCAACTGCAAGATATGGAGTTTACTTAATAGCTTATGCAAAGCTGAGCCACACACAAAAACAAACTGTATATAGTATATAGGTCTGTCCATATAACGTAGGAAAGAGTTAAGCAATGCAATGGTCCATGTTCATAGAAATGTTGTGTGTTGTGAAGAACAAGGTTATATTTTAAATTTTCCTTTAATGTATCAGCCAGCCTGGCAGCTGTTTGCAAACTCCCTTTGATGCACCGAGGTCTACGCCTTATCCAGCTACAGTCTATTGTCAGAAAACACAATTTTGCCAAAATAACATAGCCAGAATTCATTACTCTTTGTTCTGTCAGAATAGAAAAAAAATGCCTTTGTGTTTTGTGGATTATGTTAAAATCAGTAGACAGGCCTTTTTATGCACATACCATAGGCAAGACAGAAAACAAAATCACATGTTAAACACCATGCAAGACAACACATCTGCTATATTTCCACCCATATAGCCTAGTGGTAGTGTACAGTATTTGTATCAACTATAAACTCCCCGATTGCCAACCTTGCATTTTCTTGAGTCCACAACAGCTATAATGGTCAAGATAGAAGCTGACTGCTGAAGTCAACATTTCAGAGGTCACCTTGCATAGATGCAGGACTAAAAGTTATTACACTGAAGAACACCACTAGTTATACGAGGGGCTAAAAAGAAGAGCCAATAACCCCACCTAATAACCATAACACAACATATTTCGATTATAATTTTTCTCACAGCAAGAAATAGCATCTTACTGTGTATTGGACAGTACCTGGAAAGGCCTGTCTGGGAGGAATTCTGATATCATATGAACCAACAAGTGCAAAATCTAAATAACCACTTTGTACAGTACATGTATCCACTCATGTTTACGGTTTTCAGCAGAGCTCGTAATTCCTCACACTAAGCTGGTCAACGTATCAGAGAGATCTACTATTCATTACTAGTCCACAGATGTGCATGTGGTTAGTAATATGTTGGAAGAGGACCAAGTTATTGGTGGGAGGAATATTCATACAGTGCACAAAGATTACCAAAGCTGTCAGAGTAAAGCAGGATAACAGTTGGAGAAAATTGACTGAACCCTGTAACCATATGAACTAAAAAAAAAAATACATGGATTTTAAAGATCCATGTATTGACCAGGCCTTTCTTTTCTTTACTTGCTGTTTTCTTGGTCCTTGGGGAAGGAGGTTTTATATATTAGGTGGAAGAGGGAGAACTATTTTGATGATATACTCTAGGCTAGTCCCAGTTGTCTTTTACTGCTTGCAACCAGCTATCATCTCCCTTTTAATTTGTTTGGTACTTATTTTATTTTATTATTTACTTCCTTTTTTATTAAACAAATAATTTTGTTGCGGTTTCCTTGTTCTTTTTATTCCTTACTTTAAAATATTGGTATTGGATTCATACATGATGCTTACGTTAAGGCAAGTTCTTTAAAATGAGTTTGTATCATGCATACAAATAAATAAGAAGTATTAAAAAAATATATTGATTGTATGTTTTATTACAATTCTTGGAGGGACTAAAAGTGTAGGCCAACATTTAGTATTAGTATTACTTAGTAATGTTATATTGGTATTAAATACTTTAGTGTTTTTAAGCTTCAGTAAGTAATTACATGCACACTTGTTTGTGGTAATAATAGTAAAATATAATTATATACATGAAATATATTGTGAGGGGTTGCCATTGACTTAGCTACAACTCATAAATAAATCACACCACTCATTAACACATGCGCATAAAATGCAAATTGATGTAAAACATGAAAACAGAGCAAACTTGACACCGTATTATTTCCACTGTTGTTTCGCAGCAGCTAACGCTAGCTAAATCAGTTAAAGCAAAGTCACATACTTATAAGAGCTTTCAACGTCGCCACCTTTGTTACCACCATACTTTACCCAAAGAGAGTTCTAGAACTCTATGCCAATTCATAATTAACATGACAAACGTATAATGGAGTTTCTTGGGGTGACATTTTAAATTTGAGGCGTCAAGTGCGCCGGCCACAGGGGTCTGTGACACGAAAAAAGTTGAGGCGCCCCTGCTTTCTTGTTGGCAGCCTCAGTTCAGTCTCGCCGCACAATCTCTGAACGCTCGTGCAGTGTGAAGAGGTTGTTCAATATTACGCGATTAATGACAGTTTTAAAAAAAAACAAAAAAAACGCAACTTTACCTGCGAGATGTCATAGCAGTCTCTGAAAGCTGTCAAGGGTCCACAAACGTTCCCCTTTTGCCTCTGCTGAATCGCTGTGAAGAGTGAGAGATCTGTTGGACCTGCTTGTTGCTCTACACATAACTACTGACACGTCTTCCGGTGTTTGCCTTCAAAATAAAAGTCCTTATTTGTAGGCGAATTTTTAAGAGGTGAATTTTTATTTTGAACAGGTTTGAGAATTATTTTAATACCTTTTGCACATGAATGTTTTTTTTATTTTTGAACATGAATTTTCTAGTTAAAAAGTATAAAGAAATATTTCATACAGTAGCCTATAGGCCTATTACAAACCAAGGCTAATTCACTAACTCCAAACTAACTTTAACGGTTCCGCGTATTTTGATTGTACAACATCTTGTACTTCACATCTTATACTTCACCTTTTAAATGCAGTAATGCTAGCCTACTTCTCCTTTTGTCAAATGTGACCGTTTAAAACTTTTATTTAGCACGAAAAGCTCTTTGTCATGTCCTGTTCTGACTAAACCTAGCTACCTTGATGCATCTAGAAAACATTGCTAAAGTTCCCTGGCATATTTACTTTAATATTACAGGCGTAATAACCTTTTGCTACAATGGCCGTTGACAAAAATGCATAAATATATCGTTGACTCTTCACTTGTTATTGGCACTGAGTCATAATCATACTGAAACCAGGGGCAGTACACACCTGTACTGTGTAACTGTTAATTAATTAACGAGCTGAAAACCTACAGTACCACAGCCATGTTCTTCAGCTGCTCTCCACGCTGTAATGAATGGAATTTGCTTTTGCTAAAATTATGCTTAGTTGCAAAAATGAGAGACCTTGATTTACATTTTTAGTATTAAATTGATAATGGTGTTAACCCAATGACAAAGCAGCAGAATAGTAAAGCTGCAGGCCAACCTTTGAAAGTAATAAAAATAAAGAAACTGCCTTTACAACTCATACACATGATGTGTCTACCCATTGATTTCCTTTACTTTCACTAATGATACAATAGTAATTAACAGCCTTTTGCTATGCCATTGCCCTGCTATTGTCTCAAGAGATAAGGCAGGTCTATTACCTCGTTGTCTGCTATCCCCTCGTGATGGGACAGCCTTCCAGCTCTGGAGTTGGTGGTTAGGGGAAAGGAGTAAGAGAGGCAGAGCAGCATTGACGTCACCAGCCTGTGGTTATCAGTGGAGGTTAATCTACTGGGGGATGGATGGGCTTATGCAATTGTCTGTGAGCTCACAGGCTTCACATCTATGGATTTGCTTTTCCACTGTTTGACCCTGTGTGTTGCTGCAGCCTACAGACAAACATTGAGATGATTTCTTCTCTCTGTGGCATTTATATTTAGAGTAGATGTGTTTTTTTTCTCTCTTCCAAATGCAATGTGCTTCAGGCAGGATACATGGGTTTGAACACAGGGTTTATTGTTGGGTTCTGGTGAACAGTTAAAATGATCATTTCACACAACGGGAGGGCATTGCTCTCTGTTCGATACATAGTAGAAATTGATGAGGAGGGTGAGAACTATATTGGAATAACACTGTGTGCACATTTAGTGCTCAATGGGATTGATACAAGACTAAGGGATTAAGATTAAGATTAAGTCATTACCATGCATTTATTGGGAGTTTGAGATACTGTTTGTATAACTTGTGTTGGTTATATGAATGATGTGAAATCAGGCACATATTTAGGAGATAACTAAGGGAAATTATCTCCCTTTGGCTTCTGCATGTGTCTGAGAAGAAGGTTAATCAAACTGTGTTTTAGTGTCTGTGTTTGTTGGGAGTGGAATTAATAGACATGACCTTAAACATTGTAATTGTGGTGGTTAAAAATGGCCCTTGATTGTAATGGAAAAATAATCTGGACAAAAACTGGCCTACAAAGTCAAAGGCGGTGCTTTAAGGTGAAGTTATCAAGTGCCTCTGTAAAGCCGCCTACACATGATAGGAGGCTACGTCACTTTATTGATTTCCTATGGGGAGAGCGGTGGCGCCCAACTATGCGCCGCGCGACCCCTGGCGTCGCGCGGCGCTCGGATTCGCCGCTTTGCGTTCAAAAGTTCAAATTATTTCAACGTTGACCTAGTTGCCGCTGACCTTTTGAAAGCGCAACCAATGAGATAACAGCTGTCGTTACCTAGCAACGAGAAAAACTTCCTTGCCACCTCTTCGCCCTACCTAGCGGTGCGCAGAGAAAATCGCTCATCAAGTTGTCGTGTTTCACCCTGGCAACCAGAATGTAAGTTGTTCTACGGTGATGCAATTGAGGATTTTTGGTCAGCATTGATTTTGATAGACAACTATGATAACAAAATAGAGCAAAGTGATACAATCTTGAAGTAGGCTATGCTTCAAATCAGTGGTTCTCAAGCTTTTTTTCAATAATGTACCCATTTGAACAGTTTTTTAAGCCATGTAAGCTACCCCATAACCAGCGCAAATATGTTTTGGTAGAAAAAAAGAGGGACAATACAGCGATGTCACAATAGATTTACTAAACACCAGCCTTGTAACTGCAAACATAAATGCTAATGAAAAAAGGCAAAACAACTTAGAAAAAGACGATGAAATTTAGAAGGAAGTAACTCTATAGGCCTAGGTCGAAAATGTTGACAAAAACTTCGAAAAACAAGAGACACAAACTTCAAAAAAGCAATACAAATTTTGAAAACAACAGTAGAAAGAAGGAAGGCAACACTATGGCGACAAAATCGATATAAAAAAAAAATCCAAAAAGCGTCAAACTTCCAAAAAAAGCGAAAAAACTTTTAAAGAAAAATAGACAGTTGGAAAAGGAAGAAATGCAAGAATAGGTCAAAACAAATGACAAAACCTTCAAAAAATGTGACAAACTTCATAAACAGCGACAAAAACTGACGGTAGAAGTAACTATAGTTACTAGTATGTAACTAGTATGTAGTAGTATACAGCCTAACTGAAAAACATTTTGCAAAGAAATCTCACTTCCCCTAGGGGTAGCCAACCCCCGTTTGAGAAACACTGCTTTAAAGTTGTATCTTTTTCACTTTACAGTTTTACACTCAACTGCATCACAACAATAGTGTAACTCCGACAAAACACGACTTCACACTTGATGGATTACACAACTCAAGCAAGTTTGTAGAGTGTCCTTATGGATTTTCATACTATACAGAAATAAATAGAAAACAATGGATGCCTGGAAGAATAGAAACACATACAGTACATAGAATTTTTTTAAATAAAATAGTCATGCTTTCTTAATTATTAACTAATGTAAAATGATTTGTAAAATTAAAGCAGTGGTGAATTTAGGGATGGAAAGGCGAGGTTCCTGGACTGAAACATTTACTTTTTATCACCATGCAGACTGATGTCCTGTTGAGTCTAGGAGGGACAAAAAGACTCACAAGCACAAAGCCTAGTTTCCCACCAGGGGAATGGAAACCAGGATGTCCCATGTACCCTGAGGTGGCTGCTTCTATAGGCTTGTGGCCTTTGACCCTTCTTGCCTTGAGACTTGCAAATCTGCCCGTCCAAAGATTGAAAAAAATCTGGAAAAGGAAACAAAGAGGACTTATACTGAGTGTGATGCAGCTGGACAGCTGGAGCCTCGACAAAGAAAAGAATGTTTATTACCACGTGAACATAAAAAGCTGTGAGAGAGGAATTTTATTTCACAAAAGTGGGTGATATGTAATGGTAATGGTGCGGTCTTGCTTTCGGGGAGCAACTGTCCAACATTTCTTAGAAAACATTCTTTGAAGATCAGAACAGTTTCTTCTTTCACAGATGATGTCGTGGACCCTAGGGCCTGTGTTTGGCTCAGGTTGGAAGGTCTGATGAAATTTCATCCAGAGAGGGCCTGAGTTTGTTGCATAATTCATAACTCCACTTTGACCTTTGAACAAACTGCATTCCCCAACTTGTGTTATAACAAAACATCTTAAAAAGTCCTGGCTGCCTTGGAGCGTTCGCTTCTGCAGCTTCTCTCAAAGCCACTCAGATGCTCAACACATGAATTAACACACATTCATTTCTGTGTCTCCTTGGTCCTGTGAATCCTAAATCCTCAGAAAGACATATTCCATATTCCTCCTGTGTGTAATGTAGCTAAGTACTGTACTAACGTACACATTTGAGGTATTTGTACATTGTTTGAGTCCTTTCTCTTCATGCCACTTTCTGCTTCTACTCTACTACATTTCAGAAGCAAAATGTTGTACCTTTTACTCCACTATATTAATCTAACTAGTTACTTTACAAATTAAGTTTTTTCTCACACAAACACACACTTTTACTTGTAACAGAGTAATTTTACAGTGTGTGTATTGGTACTTTTGCTTAAGTAAAGGATCTGAATACTTCTTCCACCGCTGGTGTCACCAAGCAGTAATCCTCTATTTCAATATTTTATTTTTTATTTTTTATTTCAGTATTTCATTTTAATTCTTGGAAAACCCTTTAATCAAACTACTTACGCTTATTAACTTGAAAACGATCTTTCCCCAGAAGGATCTCTTACTGAGTGAAACTATATTATCTTCAACATTTCATAGTTTTAATTAACTCAACACAATATACAGTGCCATTCTCTGTCATTAGCAAGGAACAGATTAAACTCATTAAATCTGCCTTGATGAAAACGCTCCAGACAGATCTGGGATGTACTGAATGATGTATGAAGCTGTACAGCAGTTGCTTTTTTCTCTTGAATTCCAGGCTTTCCATTAACCATAGGGCACTAGAGATTTGAATTATATAGTAAGAACTCAATGCAGCCAGAAATGCTGATTATTGATGTGTGTACGAGCATGACAACTTAAACTGCTTTTGATTCAGAAAAAGAAATACTATTAGTCTTCGACGTTTCAATCAAAATGTGAACAGAAACCGCTCATTAAGACAGACCACAGATTATAGTCTGAACTTGAAGCCTGACACTGTGAATTCATAAGATACTGTACTTAGTATTTTCTCAAATTTTATCAAATTGTACTTAAATGATTGCAATTTTAACTGATCTGAACCTAAAAAATATATAGAAAATAACCCTTGGGGGCTCTCTTCCTTTCCATTACCTACAGAAGTTGTTCAAGAGCTTACAACTTCTTATTCATTATTAGAACAAAAATATATGATAGTCTGCTGAGATGTCATGCAATGGTTTAAATGTCTTTATTTGATTTAAGTATGGAGATTTCTTTTATGTGACAGCAGGTGGTCATATGCTGTATGGAGGGGAAGATCGTAAACCTTTTCTCTGGTCTGACAATGGCCTGTCAGATCATACGATGATAACTGACCCTCGAAAGCTCAAGAAAAAGTTAACCTTCTGTTAAAATGATTTTGTCAAACTACTATTGCCATGATTTCATGCAACATCAGATAAAAAAATGTGTCAATAACAGAAAATGTCTCTGTGGACAAGGTGGGACAATGTTCAATATTTGTCTTACTGGAAACAAATCCTGTGAAATCCAAAAGTAAATTGACCCGACTAACAAGTATCGTCTGTGCAACAAGCCTGATGTAGCTGCTCTGTGCCATGGAGCTCCATCGTTGAAGACCTTCATTCCTCATCTCACATTCTTCCTCAACGGATTGAAAGCTAGGGAAAAAGCTAGTAAGAGGAGCTTGAGTTAAGAATACAATTCCATGTTTAACATGCATGGGCACTGTACTTTATTTTCAGTCACTAAAATATTCACTATGCTGGTGTGATAAATCCTTGAGCACTACATGTTCATTAATCCACAGCTGAAAATAGTCCCTCAAGAAAGCATTTACTCCTGTTTGAGTAATGTTTGCTAACAACTAGAGCCCAGCTGCTTTAGTGAATGACTGAGCCATTTAAAAAAAAAAAAAAAGGTATGTATTTGTCGACCTATTTGAAAAGACTGACCTCTTTTGTAGGAATGCTTGGGCTTTGAGCTGAGAGCCACTGACCGAGTAGGGAAGTTAGACATCAAAGAGAGACAGACTTTCTTAGTTTTAATATTTTCACAGGATTTGTTGACAATTCTAAAAAATATAAAAATATAGAATAGCACCAGTCTTACCATTTAAAGAGTCTCCAACTCCAGATGATGATGAAATCAAGAAGGCTGACAAGGATGGGCTCCATTTGGTTGACATTTTATTTCATGGTGGTAGGAACACAAGACAAAGGTCATAAAGTTAGTAATGTTCAGGTCATGCCACTCTTACTCGGTGCACTGCCTTTTGAGGAGGTTCGCGCAGTCAGACAGTAGTTTACAGAGGCCAGACATGGAGGATAATCCACATGTAGACATAAATAAGGAACAGAAAATAGATTCAAAAACCAGTAAATAGATTTTTTGTAAAAAGCCAGAGGGGACATTTGCAGAGGCCTCCTGGGATTTTTTAATTTTTTATGTATGAGCATTATTACTAATATAATAATTATTATTATGTATTACTCATTTACATTATGGGGATGAGGCTAATACACTGGCTAAAATAAGGAACAGTTATATGAATAAAGTCTTTGTCACCTGCTCAGAGACGAGGTGACAAGGTTTTTTTAAGGCAAATAGTTTCCACCTAAATCATAGACTGCAATTGTCTTTATTGTTCTCGAGTCACTCCAAATACACAGGAATCTCTTCTTTATTAAGTGTTACCACCTGAATGGATCAAATGCAAAGAACAGCGTGGTAAAATAAGACCAGTCTAAGGTTAATAGAGTGAGTGCTGGAATTGTAACGTGTCTTGAGACACCAGAAAAGAGTCTGGTATGGACACTCGGAGCTTGATTACACACAACACAGTTATAGCTTTAGGTCTATCCCTCCCCCATGTACATGAACATATCATCGTTTGGGCAAACGTACAAGTCTGACATGGTTCCAGTGTATATTACTAAAAACATAAACCTCCACAGATAACACATTTGCTAAATTTACACTTAAAAATTGCAGGGCTGTACAAAAACAGGTTGTTTGATGATTTAAGAAGGAAAACATAATTGAGAACTTAAGAGAAAAAAGAAATAGCACAAGACCATTTGATACTCAACCACGAACAGGCATGATTTTGTCTTAGAATATTGCCAAAGTTCTCATATCAAAACAAGTGTCCTTAAGTCAGTCATTGCTGCTTATTGTGGTTCAGCAAAGACGACTCCACGTTGCATCAGTTCACTGAATGTTACAGAATTTGCACTAGTAATGCCCAAACCCATGCGTTGCTATGTTAATTTGCAAGTACTGTAGGCTTATGCATCTTTTCCCATTTTTGTGGCTGTTATGGCTTCAAAAGATCACAACATCACAGTCTCTCTCTCTTAACAGCCGAAAAAAGAAAGTCCTCCAGGAATGCTCCTAGGTCAAATACGAAAAGAAATGAAGTCTCAGGCAGAGTTTTTTGTTTTTGTTTGTGTTGACATAACATCTCTCCTCCTTTCTGTCTGTCCTTTTCTTCAGTCTTTGCTTTCAGCACCTCCTTAAGGTCAGATATGGTAACAACTTTTCCCCCTATGCACCATTCCAGGTCCAGCAAAACTAATTTCCCTAAAGAAAAATAAAGAAACCCAAAAAAATACAGGGAATAAACAAATGTAAAACATGGTTCCAAGCTCTGTAGTTTCTGAAATCACATCAGAGGAAATAAGAGGAAAAAAAGGAACCTTAGTCATTGTAAAAAAAAAAAAAAAACGTAGTATTTAGTAATAGTAGTACTTTTTTGTGGTTGGAAAAAACATAAATAAAACAAACAATAAACCAGATTCAAACCAACACTGCAGAAGTGCATGCATTTATAGTGGTCATCATTAGTTCATCTGCGGATTGTAAAACTGAACGCACAATAGTACATGAGAAGCACAATTCTCCAAAGAGAACCCATCTTACATATTCACAGTCTTAGGTATTATTTATATACTCTATATTTATAACATTTATTCATGTTTTGACTTATGACTAATGATATGCGAGTCATTGTGGAATGCAGCGCTCTCTCCATCACGTAGGGTTGCAGTGTTAGTGAGTCATATTTCAAAACTAAAGGCTCTGATGGGATTCAGATTGAGTGGAGAGTTTTTTCTTTTCTTTTGCTTCTTTTTTTTTGGCGCTGTGAGATGTGGGGGTTGATGGAGTGGTTTCGACTGTGTACTTTCTCACTGTAGCAGCTTGACTGATATCTAAAAAGTCCCATTAGGAAAATACAGTGGGCTACCGGGGCTGATTACTGAGTTTCTCGACTGGAGACGCCAGCTGGCTGCAGCATCAAAGAGATGCACGCACTGGCCGCTGCATACACTGTGTACCAGCTCTCACGGAGGCAGGGGGGGGAATGTATGTCTATGTACTCATGGATGTATTTGCCATGCTTGGGGGAATGTGGACGATAAATATGGCACCAAGACAAGGCAGTAACCAGAGATCATTAGTGAGGCCCGCCAGTGTTCAAGTAATGAGCGAGGAAAAGAAGCAGGCTTCTTTTTTTTTGAAGTTGGCATTTGTTTTAGACAACAAAACTGAGAAGAATAAAAATATCTTTTTCACAGAGATGCCTGCTTTTTGAAAGAAACAAATAGAGGACCATGGCGGTAAAGAAAAAACTAAGTGTGTTCTGTTCATGGAGGTGCAGATAAAAAAAGAACAAAATATATAAAACAAAAATTAAAACAACATTTTCTTTCCATATAAAAGCGATGAAAAGTATACAAAAATAGAAAATAATTACAGCAGGAGACATGGGCGCTATGGAGGGAGAGAGTGGGAGGGTTTCGTTTTTTTCCTAATATTTTGTCTCTGCTGGGTTATTTGGCGGCAGAACAGTGTAATATTCTGGGGCTGTTTAAGGCGTCTTCCACCAGGTGGAGCTCCACGCCGTCCACCACCACGTCCTTGATGCAGCCAACAAAGCCTGTGCTGTAGGCCTTGGGCAACCGACGGGCCACCGCCAGCTCCTCTAGACCACCTGAGGGGAGACGGAGGCAGAGGTTGAACAATGATTAATCAGCTACTGTACAAAAACACTCCAAACCACCATTCTGCTCTCTAAATTAGTAACTAATGTGAATTTTTTTGTTGGCATTTTTAGGCCTTTATTTTTGAGGGAACAGCTTAGACTTGAAAAGGGAGTGAGAGGGGTAATGACATTGAGCAAAGTGCCGTAGGTGGGAATCAAACCAGTGGCCGCAGCATCGAGGACTGAACCTCTGTATATGGGCGCTCACTCTACCAGATGATGGCAGACCCAGGCGCAGACCCAGGCGCCTGACAATTGTGTTTTTAAAGGGTTACTGCATTATTTAGCAAAGGTCAAGCACTCACAACGCTAGTTCCTACATATCCCATAATGCAGCCAATAGCTTTGTTTCATCAGGCCCTCCCTGACATCTTTTATACTGTAGCCCCCCAGTTTGTCACGCAGGCTTTATGTCAACATGTTCAATATTAAAGCTCAAGCTTCCATAGGCTGAGTAGTACTCCCCGTGACTAGTAAACTCACCTCCATGTATAAAATGCATGAAATATAGATAAAAAATCTGGATAAAGGTTTGGATTTCATACCAAATTAGACCTTGCAAATGCCATCAAAAGGTTGTACCAGAAATATATAGTAGAAAATGTTTTTTCGGCTACTGAAGCAGTCACTTGTCTCTGTCAGGCTTTGTATTTCAGTTTCTGCATGATACCACCAGCTGACGTACATGTCAGGTTGACACTTTATTTGTCAAACCACCATGATCAAAGGGGGAAAGGCAGAAAGCCTGCATACCAGCCAGAGTAAGTTAGAGAGGTTATTTTAATTTGACACAGTGTATAAAGTGCTCAAAATTAGCTACAAATAAAAGGTGATGACAGAGTATAAAATTATAAATACCTAACGTCCTCATTATTTTTAATTTGTATCCATCTTCAGTGCTGTGCTCTGCCCAGATATCACCTGTCCATCAAGTGGCGTATTCAGAACTGTGACATCTCTTTCTTAAAGTTTGAGTACTTATAGGTGCTGCACTTTTCTTTGACTGTTCATCCATGTTGGTTACCTTTGCTGACTACCCACCTCTTCCTCTATTTATTACAAACAAACCAAGGACCTGAAATAAACCATTTCCTGTGTGTCTGATAGATAGATAGATAGATAGATAGATAGATAGATAGATAGATAGATAGATAGATATATTGTCATTGCATATCACTACACAACAAAATTAAGATGACATCAATCACTCACTTAGCAGCATAAATATAGAAAGATAAGCAACAATACATAGATCCATATGGAATAGAAAGAAAATAAAGTATTAAAAAAATACTAAGAAAGCCAGTGCATTATAAATACGCTATGGCTGGAGTCCACGTTTCAGTGCTTTAAGAATCACAAGTGGCGGTCAAAACTGCATGGCTAGATACCACGAGAGATAAGTGGAAAAACTTTCATTAATTGCCAAAATTACCCTTTAAAGGACTTGTGAACTGGATGTCAATTGGCTCACTAAAGTGCTTTAGCTATCAGTCATAAAAAGTTTAATTTCTTAATATGAAAATATCATGGATTTGTACTTTGAAGCAAATGTTTCAGTCCCTTGTACTTTCCATTTCGCATTAACTTTACTGCATTTTTTCTTCTTTATCAAATCAGCCAAAGCTTCTTTTTTATTTTTTACGACAAAGTCTCCTAACATCCTTTTGTGGAGACTTGATGACCTAATTGCTGGGTGTGTGGCTGCCTCCTTTTTCCTTTTGATGGTATTTTGAGCTACTCTTTTGAGCCAGCACACCCATAGAAGTCATTAGTGTCATTTTTAATAAATCAGCATTAATTCGGGACCTCATGCATCAGCGTTATTCGGAACGTCATGATGATCTGTTCTTAGTGGGAGTGAGGCTGACCCTCGGTATTAATGTTTTACCTGGCTGCTATCCCTGCTCTCTCACTCCATCTCCCTCTCTGTTGTCTACACAGAATTCTCCCGCATCCTCTTTCTTTGCTTCAAGTTAGTCAAACTCCATCTCCCCCCACATTTCCCATCTTCCCTTCTCTCCCCGGTTTTCTCTTTTTTAATCTGTCAGACTGAATGTTCACATCCCCGTCAAGACCTTTACATTCCCTGTCCCAACCCTCTTTAATTGTAATGCGCCTCAGAATCGGGAGCGACAAGGCTAATTTCATGCAAGTTACAGATGAATTAATGATGAACAGTGAAAAGGGGATTTAAAAAGTAGAAGGGCTCTCGACGGGAGGCCTGTATGAGGATTATGTATTCTTGCTGCAGGGCTCGCTCAGCACCTGTTCCACTGCACTGCCTCCTTGTGTGTTTGTGTGTGTGCGTGGGTTTGTGTTCATAGCCGTGTACCTCAGTACACAAACGCACCTCTACATGCAGTGTCTCTCTTAAATGTCACTCAGGCTGCTTCTCCTCTCAAACCTGCCTCTCTGCCACCTTGCACTGCACATTTTAAAGAAGAGTCTGAGTATATTTTGCCGCCTTGTCTTCAACGTTATTTCCTCCGTTCAATCCCACCATGCCGTGTGTGTTCTTTCAAAAACGATTTCTCTGAGCCAAGTTCAGACCCAATTGAAGAGGTAGATAACAGACCAACTTTGGTCATTTTCAATTCAGGAGAGCAGACAACTTTTGAATTAGTCAGATAGCCTTTCATTTCTCAACTCAATACCTGAATATGCTTGGACATTTTTTTGCCTAAACTGCAATCTTTCTCCCCTGTCATAGCCTTTTCTTATCCTCTGCAATGCCAATGAGTTCATTGCTCATTTTTGGCAGCATTCTGCCAGTGGCTAGGATGAAAGAGTAGTACAGAATTACAAGTATTCCTTTGACTTGATGTATGGCATTTTAGACATATTTTCAAGTTCTGAATGACGTTTTCGTTTCTTTTTTTCATGTGTGGGCACCTACCCAACCACAGCGCTCCGTCTGTGTCCAGCTGTGTTGCTGCCAAAGGCGAAGACCCTGTTACCGCTGCCTCATTGCCAACCTGTAGAGAGCCGTCTCTAAGTGCTCTGAGGAGGAGAAAGAAAAAGAGAGAGATGCAGTTGGAAGTTGGTCTGATGCATGCTGTGCATGCTGTGCAGCTGTAAATTGCAGTTTATTGCAGTTGCATTTAATCTGAAGCATTACGGCTCCATTGCTCCACTGCCAGCACACTAAGCACTCTCAAAACAGCATTTGCCAAGCAGTGTTCTAAATGTGCCCGTCTACCAGCTAACGGATGCCGCTATTCATTTTAGGTGGCTCTGCGCTTCGCATTAGCACACACTTAAGAATTGTGACGACAAGGCTAATTTGAAACCATTACTTTAATGGGTTTCCAACAGAGAGAGTGTCATTAAAGGCAAGCCGCAAAACACCGATATCCATGTAGAATGTGAGCTGTATGCCACATGCTGCGATTTACACCATTTTGAACATCCAAATTATGTCATCTTCCAGCATCTCATGTGGTCTCCCTGTAAGCCTGGGATGAGATTTGGCCAAATCCCTATTTGAAACAGATGCAGCTGCTTTTCCGAGGATCGATTATTACTGCCTTGCATTATGAAGCCAATCTAATTATACCCCGTACTTTCATTCAAAGCCACGTTGAAAGCACATGTTCTGCAGCAATATAGCAGAGATCGCGTGAAAGGTGTTAAGTGGGTCATTATCAAAGTTCAAGCAGTTAATTTGTTTCTAATGAAAGAATCCATTAATAAGACATGACTGTGTGGGAAAAAGTATTATATGCTTTGGTTTTGTTTTGTACATCTGGAATGAGTATGTGCTAAACTAAAACTTGTGTTATTGTTATTATTTAGTTATGTACACATGCTATAAGTATGCACAATATGATAATATACACTACTAAAACACAGTGTCAACTGACATGATATGAGCATGATCTTCTGGTCCCAATTTGAAGATCTTCATTTCCGCTGATTCTGTGCTTGCATTTTGCATATATTTAGTCTTCAAATTGGATAAATGTATGTTGAGCACTGTACTGTCTGTGTACAGTGTACGTGTTACTATAAATACTGTTACAAATTTCTTGGATACATTTCCTATAATATGCCAAAATGGGATGAGATGCTACGTGTTCTTCCTTTTTGAACATTTATTAACATCTCTAAGCAACTCGATGCTCAATGCATCATCCTCATGCATTACCATGCATGAAAATAACCTTAATCTGAAACTAATCAGAGTCATCTCAGTGCAGGGGATCACTATGGAGCGTAGAATTCATGCAAGAGATCACACCGTTTGCAGCAACACAAACATAATATGGATTAAGTCTAATCCTGGTCTGACAGTAAAAGCTTTCACCCACTGATCCCTACCTGCCATCTCCCATCTTACCTGCTGGCCTTGATGCGTATCCAGCGGTTGGTGTCCACACGCACCGAGGAGCGCAACACCACGGGCTTAGAGCCCAAGTCGTATGTCATCTGGACATGTCCGTCCACGATGGCCAGGGCAATGTAATCAGAGCGCTCCACGCCCTTCCCGCTCCACAGCACCAGGCCCTGGGTCGCCTCTGTCCGGATGCTCAGCTCAAATTTGTTCACCAGCAGAGCCTTCTCACTAGGAGAACAGAAAATATAGTAGTTAGCTTCTGGCCCAATTCATCAAAAAGAGGTATAATCTGTGGCGTAGGTGACACAGCTCAGCTGGTGTGTGTGTCTTTTGTAGTTGTTTAGTGAGAAACCTCTGTTGTTACCACCAGGGAAACGTTACCCATGATTCAATGACAGATGGTTCTGTGTGCTTGCACTTGTAGCCAGAAAGCTTTGTAGCTCTACAGCCTCACACTAACAGAGTTAGTTTAAGTATGCAGACTGACTTTAGTAACAGCGGAGGG